>CM053605.1:165635503-165646023 GCA_028646535.1 Procyon lotor
GAGTTATGGATATTATTGTTTAAAATATGTACACAAAATTCCACTGATGATTTTATCTGATTTCAAGCATAAGATTCTGGCAGAGAATCAACTCCACCGGGTTTTTCTTGTAAACATCACTTTCGATGCATCACATCACCAGAAAAAAAAAAAAGAAAAAAAACCTTGTTTATTTAAGAAACTGTTTGCTCAGACTGTGGCCTGGTAATGCTGGGGTCCCGGCATCCGTGCGAGGATGTGGGCCTTCCCCAGCGATGGAAGATAATGTCAAAACAAGATCCAGAAAAAAACGCCTATGAAACTCATTGTTTTCTTGTTGCTTGGTTGTCTTTGCCATAGCTGCTGTTTTCAGTGCTCCTGGGGCATGGCCAGAAGAGAGGGGATCTGAATCCTGGAAGCTAATGCTTTACTGAGTTTTCCTCCATGAGCCCAAGGAGTCAGAAACTGGTTGCATTTTCAGTTGGTGGATATCACTATGCACCATGCGTATGGGTTGTGAGGACTGCATCCAGAGCTTTATATCAGGTCCAGCAGAGAGATTTTTTTTGCCTCTTGGCTTTTTAGATTGTAGAAGATTTTATAAACATCATACACCAAGAAGTTAATAGGGGAAGACAGTCCATGATTATTTTACTTGAGCTGTTTTCAAACTATGCCATCGTGCAGACTGAAGCACATTCACCATAAAGATGACTCACGTTCAGGCGAGGGCTGAGGAGTGTGCCCAGACTTTAACGACCAAGCACCCCAACCCTTTGCTGCTGCTTGTATGAGAATGAGCCCAGCAACAGAGCGTGTCCACCCCGGGCCTGCTTAGTGCAAAGCAAAAGAAAATCAGGGCTCCTGGGGGGCTCAGTTGATTAAGCAACAGCCTTCCGCTCAGATCATGATCCTGGAGTCCCAGGATCGAGTCCCACATGGGGCTCCCTGCTCTGCGGGGAGCCTGCTTCTCCCTCTGACCCTCCCTCCCTCTCGCACTCTCTCTCTCTCATCTTCTCTCGCTCTCTGGAATAAAAAAATAAAATAAAATAAAAATCTAAAAAAAGAAAAGAAGGAAACCACGTAAACCAGGGGCCGGGTTGCCCTGCCAACATGCGAATTAGGTGAAAAGCATAAATAAATTACAGAGGAGCACGAGGAAGACCGAGCGGGAGGAGGATCCCGGAGGTTCGTCTGTTCTCAACCCCGTCCAGGAGCTTGGCCACCTGGGGACAGCAGGGGAGAGGCAGAGGTGAACTCTTGGCAAGTACCCAGCTCCATGATTTTGTGCATCAGGACACATCCCTTGCCCTGAGGGAATTTTACCAGCAACTTCAGCCCTTGAGGGGTCACCAGGTGCCTGAGTCTCAGGTGGACGCTGTGGGTCATCACTCGCTCATCCAACCAGCCAGCTTGAAATAGTTACTTCTGAGTCCCTGACCACTTCCCGCAGCTCCCTCCTGCCTTCCTCCCTCCCTGCCTATCTCCAGTGCATGCTGAGGACTTGGCCCCATTTCACCTTCTTGGGCGTGGCCCTCCTGCCCGTCAGCCTGCCCTGCCGAGCTCGATGCCCGCCTCGTGGCCCCCGCGGCCTCAGTGGTCGGTCACCGACTCCTCTGCCCCCACTGGACCTGTGCCCTGGACGAGGCTGTCCCCAGGCACAAAGTGGACACTTAGCAGTGGTCTGTGAGAAAGGCAAGAAGCCAGACGGCCAAGGCAGGCTTAGTTGTCCATTTCTCCAGCAAACATGAGATTAGAAGGAATTAAGGGAAAAGGAGGAGACAGAAGGAGTGTCTCTGGAGGGAAGCAGGAAGTAATGCTTACAACTTGACAGCAAAGAACGAAAAAGATAAATACTTTTTAAAAAGCAAGAACTAGAAGGGCTGAGAAATCTGGGCCCATCTCATGGAGGGGAGGCCCACTTGGTAGACGTGGTATTTGCTGCATAAAGGGCAGCAGAGCCAGGAACGGTGCTCATGGTTGAGCACCATGCTGAGAAACATAGAGCTAGCCTCAGTTTCCATTCAGGTCTCCTGGGACCAGCCGGACCTGAAGCCCTGGAGGCGATCCCCTGTGGTCGGCAGGGAAACAAGCCCCCCAGGGCATTCAGATGCGAGCCCCCTCGAGAACTGCAGCACTCACTTTCCAGGAAGACCCCAGTGTGTTGCCTTGTACGGAGGGAGGTACGGTGGGCAGACACTGGGTTCCAGAGGTGACCTCACTCAAATCTCAGCGACATCATCTGGGCACGTTCCTTAGTAGCTTTGAGCCCTTCTTCATCTGTAAAAGTAGAAGTTAAAATACTTACCCCGAAGGTTTGGTGTGGAGATGAGAAATGAGGTTGACAAGCCAACCTGCATGCCATTCGGAGTGGCCAGGAGTTGTGGTGCTCCATTGCTTCATCCAGCCCTCAAACATAAATTGAGCACCTTCTGTGTAGAGGATGCCAGTACAAAAAGATAGGTAGGGTTCTTACTCTCAAGAAGATCACAGTCCAGGGCAGAGACGGAGGAGGAAGCAGAGAGCAGGCTCATCTAAAGAATCACAAAAGAATGACCAGCGCCCCACCCCCATGCTGGCCATCTGGATCGAGGGCCTTAAGAAAGGCATCCGTAGAAGCTGGCCCAAGGTCGGGTGTTAAATGGGTAACTGTTCATCCAGAAAGCTCATCTAAATTGGCCATCTCAGTACTCTCGGATAGCAGGTGCACTTCATAACCCCTGTTTTTTAAATACCAGGAGGTGGCCTCCTTGGTGGCCAAGGCTGAGCCGCCTCAGGTCCTGAGAACTGCACTTTAAGCCCATCTGATCAGGAAACCGCGATGGTTGGTGGGCTTTGTGCTTCTTTCACGGCTCTTCCTCAACATCAGAGGAGCCCCTGAAATCTAGGGCAGAGCGGGACCCTTCTGGGCAAGCCTGTTATTGGCCAAACTCTCCACCTGTCCACCGGCAGTGCCGCACCAGCTCAGAGGAGGCCGCTGGCCATTGGTGGCACCAAGTGGCAGAGCCAGGTCGGCCGAAGCGCAGACAGGCCTGCACCTGTTTCTAAGTATAGATGCTTTCCCGGACTTCAGTGTTTTCTCAAAACACATCTCAGTCCATGAGACTCAGGGGTGCAAATGGGGCCGCATAAGTAGGCTCGTGGCCATGAGGTCATGATGTCCCCTTGTAGGCTGTGGTTCTGAGGCTTGCTCTCTGCGGGGCCCTGGCTTTGACGGTGCCCCCCTCCCCCGCCCCGGGCAGGTGCACACCTGTGTATGCTGAGCCAGCAGCCGTGCCTTCTGCAGGTCCCCAAACCTGCTCCGTGCTTTGCTGTGGACTCCGCTCAGGATCATTGGACATTTATTCGAGAAGCAGAGCTTTGTGGCGTAAAGGGTGACCAGCGATTTGAGCATGTATGCCTCAGGGGCGTGTATAAATCTTCCACGTCACCGACCAAAATTAGACTTTTTGGTAGCCCGTGATGATTATGTGAAGGAAACCTGACAGTAGAAGGTTTATAGTAAAATACCAAAAATGGCCAAGGAGCAAAGGAAGGGGCCGGCCCTGTTCCACCCTGACTTGAATAGAATTCCTCAGACTGCACCCAAAGAAGCCTAAATAGAAGCTGTAAGGGAAGGTTTATGCGCACCGTGCAGCCTCGGAGCAGGACTTAGCGATGGATGGCTCAGCTGGCCGGGCTCCCGTGCCTGCACCCCCGCCCCGGGATGCGCTGGTGGCCGCCGAGCCTCCGGGAGGGGGGAACGGCCATGCGGGGCCTCTCCTGGCGTCCCCAGAGCTGGGCGTGTCTCAGCACCCCAGACACTACTTGAAAAGGGAAGGTTTCTACTCCTGGCACTGCGGCCTCTCCTCTGCCCAAAATTCAGGGTTTATTTTTGCTCGTTGAATGAGGAGGAGCAGGCACGCTGTGCTGCCTGGGGACCTCAGAGCAGGGTGAGTGCATCGGAAGGAATGTGTTTATAGAAGGGGCAGCGTTTATCCTTCAGAGAGCCGTGCTTTCTGACTTTAAACAGGGCCTAAAGCTCACATGTGGTGAGTCAGCAAACTCTTCACACACATGAGGGTTTGACGGGCCGTTTGTTGTCACTGTGGTTGTGCAAGGCACACACCCAGCTCTGACTTCGGACTCGGTGTGTGACAAGGCGTGTGGCTGCGGCTGCCTCCGTGGCTTCCGGGACCACCCGTGGGCTTCCCGTGGGCTCCCAGCGGGTCTGTCCTGCCTGCTGGTCCCCCTGCCCTGCCTGCTGTCCCTCACAGTCACAGGGCCTTGCTCACTGCACCTGCCACGGAGGGGACAGCCCCGTAACCTGGAGCTCTCTGCGGGCTCCTGCTGTCCTGCCGGCTCGTCTCCCCATGTGCTGGAGCACGGGCTCCCCGCACCTGACCACTCCGGCTCATGTTGACACAGGCAGGATGCTGCTCCCGGGTCGGCCCCCCGCAGGGAGGCCTGGCCCCATCCAGGAGTGAGAGGAGGTGCCGCTGTCCAGCAGGAGGGGCAGAGTGGACACCTAGTTGTACAAGGGGACAGAGGAGCCGACCCATCACCCGTAATGCTCAAGTGAGGAGATCCTGTCACTGTTTCCTATAAAGCAGTGCGTCGTTTGGGGGCATTTACAGTCTTCCAACATCCCATCTTCAGCAGAAATCATGCCACATCGCCAGCCAACCCACATGCACACTCACACAGCCTTGTGTGCTGTTGTGGGAAGGATGCCCGTGTTCATGAGACACGACCTCCCCACTCAAGATTTATAGTCGGCTTGAACTTGGGGAGTCCCAGGAAGACTCCCGGGGAGAGTGGGGGCATCCGTGTCTCTGCCAGTTCCCAAGGTTACGTGATAACCTAGGACAAGAACCTTGAAATCTTTAGCGTCAGAACCAGAGGGACCCCTGACACCTGCTAGCCGGCACTCAGCTGCCACGCTGGGAGCCCAGCGGCCACGTGCTAACCCACGCTGGTGCCACAGGTGGGACGCAGAGCCTGGTCCCAGACTCACATCCACAAATCCCATTTCAAAACGTTTGCATTGGGATTTCCAGTTTTCCACTCTGCAAGTCCACGTGTAAACTCGGCCGCTGTTGCTCCATAGGGCAGTCGCAAACCATTCTTTAGGGCTTGAAAACCCATTCTCATGCCCTCTGACTCCATTGATGTTCATTCCGGATGACACATTCTTGGGATGCTTTCCCCAGAGGCATCCTATATGGCAGGGCTCGGTGTGGGGGCCTGAGAAAGCACAGAGCAGCCTGCCGTTGGACCTGAGTGAGTAATCCCCTCGCTGGAGGGCTGCGGCTCCCGAGTCCGTTCCCGTGGTACCCTGGACATTTGCAGTTACTGCCAAATCCAAATTCAACACTTATTTCTTATGCTGAAATCTGTTCTCTAGACTGATAAGAAGGTGGAATCTACTTTATTTGTATCCGACAGTATCTTTCCAAACTATTTATTCAATTACATGAGTCACAACTGAGTTATGAACTCACTGATGTGGGCAAGAAAACCTGGGGTAAAGCCTTCTCTCTGGGATACTTCGTCATTCATAAAAAAAAGTATTTGTTTTTAGTAGTGCTTTGGGATTGTTTTTGTTACTTTTGTTATCATTTTGATGAGTCTCGTTGGAATGTCTGCTTCTAGAAAGCTGACTTGGCTGCGCAGAGCACTGTTACCCCCAGTGCCCATCATACTCCCACGTTATGAAAATACTTGTAGTATCTGTGGGGCCCCGGGCAGCCCCTCCTGCCGCCGAGCAGCAATCTGACCTCAGGAGCCCAACAACTGGAAGCATCCATTTATGAATTAGAGTGGGGACAGTCAGAAAACCTGGCCAGGGAGAGGTCACCTGATGACCTGGTCTTTCTTGAGGTGCCTTGCTGTTCTCGGTGCAAAATGCTTAATAACGCCAATGACCCACTGAGTTCAAAGAATTCCCAGAGACCTAACGATATGTCCCTGGTCTGTGTCGCTCCTAATGCTTATGAAGGAGACATTGGCTTTCCCACTCTCCAGCTCAGTGGCCTTGAAGAAAGCCCCCACCTCTGTCCACCCCACGCTTTGGCTCTGCAGATGGAATAGCAATGTTGTTATGGGGTTAGAGGTAGATGACCTTGTCTTCCTATCTGGTAAGTAAGGGCTGCGGCCAGCCTTGTCATAATGTGTGGCCCCCGCCGTCCGTCCGCATCGTGGCCCATTTTGCTGTCTGTGGACTGCGTCTGTGGCGTGCATGGTGTGGGGGTTCTCTCTCTGCGGCAGTCTCATTTTGCTGTTCCTCAGTATTTTCCCTGAATCTCTCGGTGCTCCTTCTCCCTCCTTGTGTGGTGAGCGTCCTTGTGTGCATTTCTTCCAGAAGCTTCTCTGTCCTGGCTGCTGCCATTCCACTCCCTCCCAGGGTGAATTCGGAGGGGATGGAGACAACCGTCTGAGTTTTCAGTGGTCAGTGACGGGGGGTGAAGAACTTCAGATTTGGGATTGGAGAACGAGGAAGGGGCTGAACTCCACACTGAAGGTCAGGGTCAAACATTACAAGAATTTGCATAATCAGAATCAACAGGAAGACAGGTCAGCCAGCATCTTGATGAAGAAGGGGCCCTGCAAGGAGCCAAGTGGAGGAGCCCAAAGAACTACCTGAGTCATGCTCCCCGCCATGTTCCCAAGGCCCCAAGTAAGCGAAGAGTGGCCCTTCGGGTGAAGGATAAACTGTCTGGGCAGATACTCGTCTCCCAGGTGCAGGGGAAGGTAGGTTCTAGCGGGGAACTAGGAATTCAGGGTTCGGGGAATGGGAAGTTAGGATGAATTTGCGTGCTGGGGAGCAGAGGGGCCATGAGCCAAGTCCTGGGTCTGCAAGGCTGTGGGAGGCCGTCCACACAAGCCTGCACCGCGTCTGTGAGACACGCTTGTGAGATTTCCCCGCAGACCAAACTGTGTGGCACATGTCCCCCACCCCGTGCAGAAGAAAGGCCGAGCTCCACATTCCTGTTTCCTCCCGGGAAGCCTGAGAATCCCTCACCACAGCGTGTCCCTGCCCCACCCCCATCCCATTGTGGTCAGGAATCATTATTGGGTATTTCCTGCCCTGGACGCCATCTGGGCTTGCGCGCCGTCCCTCGGGTGCTCCTTCTTGCTCTGACTACGAGCCAAGTCCCAGGATGCGCAGGCGAAGGCGCTGAGACACTTTAGCACCAGCAAAGTAAAGCTAAGGAGGGATCGCCTGCGTCCACGAGTCCCAAAGGGGGGTGTAAACACGGGGTCCGTACTGATCGTCCCCCACCCACACCCCGTGTAGAGGAAGATGGGAGGAGGATCCCCATGGGGTGAGGGAAGGACACTGGGGACTCCTGCCATGGTGGTGTCTGCCCGGGAACAGGGGGGCTCTGAGCGACTTCAGAACCCTCCAGCGGTGTGAGTTCATAAGAAACAGCAAATAAGGTGCACCTCCTGCTATCCTCTTTTGAAACATAAAATAGAATTTCCTCATTTCTCCAACGAGCTCATTTAAAAGGCCATACAAAGAAGAGTAAAATTACCGTATCACACTGCACCTTCCACTGCTTAGCGTCTTCCTGCTAAGTTGCTGTCCCAGCCAGGAGTGATTTCCAAAACATAGAGGTTCTACATGGCAATACTAGGATGTGGAAATTATGGGAGGATTTTGATTTTATGACCGTAATGCAGATGGATGCAAGCCTTATGTAAAATGTGAAATGATACTTGTGTCGCAGTGCATTTCAAGTCTCTGGGAAATAAGGTTTTTAGGACTGGATTTTAATTACTCGGTTTCGGCTCCACTTCATGCCGTCATTCTAAACAATTTCAAGAGAATGTCATTGTTAAAAGGTTTTAGAAAATAAACCTTCGTTGCGTGACTCAGATATAATGAGAATCAAATGCCTGCAGGACCCGTGGCGTGTGAAGACCTCCCAGCAGAACGCAGCGCCCCACACGCCCACACCAAGCCCCCCGCCTCCCTCCAGAAGAGTTTGAGTAGGTGTTGGAAGCAGAAGGAAAGATTTCACTTGAGAACTGCCTGTGCTCTCGGCCGATCTGTCTTGTCAGCCTGAGTGTCTTGTGTACCTCCAGTTACTTAGGGAGCTCGTTCCCCCTTCTAGACGAGGAAGCTGGAGCAGGGAGGTCCGCCTGCCCGGTGTCTGCGGTGCCCATGCCGACATTCCAGCTCCAAAATCCATCCCATCAACCGCTGTCTCCTGCCACCATTGCCAGCTGTTAACCGTGTACCCACGGTCTCCTCCCACCCCATCCCCAGCAGCAGGATCAGGCACCGAGGAGAAATACACACGCAAGAAATAGGGTTCCTCCTCTTCAAACAGCCAAACGTGCAATGAGGACATGACCCAGCAATTCCGCTCCTGCGTGAGTGCCCAGAAGAGTCGGAAACAGACCCTCAGCAGCCGTTGGTAAAACCGTGTTCCTGGCAGCACCCGCCACAGTCCCCGGGAGGTGGGGACGACCCAGGTGGCTGTCTGCGTGAAGGGGCCGGCAGACCGCAGTGTGGCCGCACAAGGGAAAAGTGCCCCCCCTGCAGAGGGTGGTGTGCCGGCAAGGTGAACGGGCACGTTCTCCAGGGAGAAAGCACGTTCCAGGTGACGGGGGCTGGAAGAGGGAAGAAATGGGAGGTCCTGCCCAGCACGGACTGTGTCAGCTCAGGACAACGATGGCCTCGGTACTGCATCGTGAGTGTGCTTAATGCCAACGAGCGCGTGCTTGGAACGGTTGAAATAGAATACGTGTCCTACTGCCATAAAGAAATAAGCTAAAGAGAAGCCAAGGGGGCACCTGGATGGCTCAGTCGTTTAAGCGTTGGACCCTTGATTTCAGCTCAGGCTGTGATCTCAGGGCTCTGAAATTGAGCCCCGCGTCAGGCTCTGCACTGAGCTTGGAGCCTGCTTAAGATTGTCTCTCTCCCTCAGCCCCTCCCCCTGCTCTTGTGTGCTCTCTCTCTCTCTCTCTCTCTCTCTCGGTAAAGGAAATAAGTAAATCTTTAAAAAGAAAACAAAGGAATGAAAGAAAGAGAGGGAGGGAAGAAGGAAGGAAAGAAGAGGATTCCTGTCCTGAGTTGCTCACAGTCCAGTTAAAGACAGAAAACTAAGGCGTAAGGAACGGGCAAGAGCGCAGTCGGCGGAGAAGCTGAGTCACATGGACGGGGCAAACAGCAGACCCCAGAGCACTCCATCCAGCACCAGAGGGCGGGAGCTCAGACCTCGATGAGCAGAGGACAGCCCGGCCGAGATGCATCCTGAGCAGAGGGCCAGTGGCAGGAGGGAGGCAGGCCACGTCTGGCTGGAGGACTTGGGGCCATCGGCGGGCTCCGTGCGGGCAGTCGGGAGCCGTGCAGGCCTGGAACCCCGCCCGACGCGCTGGGAGCCGTGTTGGAAGAGAGCGGGTGTCTCGGTGGGAAGCGGGCGACAGAGGGTGAGACCAGCAGGGAAGAGCGATGCAGCCAGCCAGGCGAGGGGGCCTGGACGGACCTGGGCGCGGAGGGCGAAGGAGAGGAGCAAGAGGGCTTGGTGACGGGGACGTAGGAGACCTGGGGCCATGTGTCAGAGGGAAGGGTGGTCTGGACGAGGAAGGGGGTGGCCGACGACCCGGGGCCACGGGCGGGAGTGAGCTCGTGAGGGAGGGAGGGAGCTGGGGCAAGAAGCCGGTGGAGAGGGGGGTCAGCTGCGCCACCAGGGTGAGGCCTCCCTGGTTTCTAGATGCTTCCAAGGACCGGCCGTGTGCGGGGCGGCCCGGGGGCTTGCGGTCTGCAGGTGGCAGGAAGTGGGGGTGGGGAGGAGCACGAATCCCACTGGGATGGAGCGCTTGTCCGTCGAGTGGGGAGCAGGGGGGCCGGGCGGTGCTTCTTGTCCACGGCCTCGGTGGCGGCCTTGACCACGGGGGCAGGTGGGTCGCCCGGTACCAGACAGATGATCCCACACACGTGCCCATGGAAAGGCACAGACACCTTTTATTCCGCGGTCAGGAGCCTTCACCCGATCCCCCCACTGCCTCTCGGACTGCGGATGTCCCCAGACACGCGGGCCAGCGTCCCGCCCCCCAGCCGCTCACGCCACACACTCTGTGGCTCCCGGACATCCTCAGGGGCGTCACCCCGGCCAGGGTTCGCTCTGTGGTCCACCGGGAACTCCAGGCCCAGCCGTGCTCCGCAGAGCCGCTGGTGCTCCCCCAGGCTTGCAGGTAACTGGTGGAGACACGTCCCCCTGGGGAGCGGGGCCTCGGGTCCGTGAGCACGAGGACGCTCAGGTAGAGTGAACTCCCAGGGAGCACTTTCCTGCCTGTGCCAGAATGGCTCCCTTTCCTCTGTTGAAGTGATGGCCACATGGCCACCTGGAAGAGAGGGGTTTCCCCGGAGTTGTTTCCACTATCGTGGAGAGATGCCCTCTGAGTGACGGGCACTGGGGACGTGCTCTCCTCCTTGCCCGTTTCAGCAAGTGATCTCTCTGTTCTGCCTTCTCCCTCCCTCTCTCTCTCCCTCTCTCTCTCTCTCTCCCTCCCCCTCCCCCTTCTCTCTCTCCCTGTCCTCTCCCCCC
>CM053605.1:165652150-165673050 GCA_028646535.1 Procyon lotor
GGCCTCACGCATTGGTCTTGGTCCTGCAGGAAGCCCCGGCATGCCGGGAATGCCAGGCTTGAAGGGCCAGCCAGGCTTCCTAGGACCGTCGGGCCAACCGGGCCTGCCTGGGCCACCAGGACAGCACGGCTTCCCAGGAGCTCCTGGCCGGGAGGGGCCCTTGGGCCTGCCGGGCGCCCCCGGTCACGGAGGTAAGGACCCCCCCTCCCCTGTACGGTCAGGTCCTCACATGAACGGACAAGTGAACTAGCACCACCCTCCCCCAGGGGGTTATCAAACTGAGCTCCAAGGCACCCCCTCCCAGAGTTGTAGGGGTTCTGAAAACCCCACTGAGCAGCCTAAACAACATACAGTTATTCCTGCATGACTTTGAGGCTGGACGTCTCACGTCTCCCTGGGTGTATCCAGGCCCTGATCTCTTCTTACACGGACACCGGCCACATCTGATTGGACCTGCTGTTCTGTAATTACCTCTTTCGAGGCCCTGTCTTCAGGGCACCCACACCCCGAGGTCCTGGGGTTTTAGATTCCAACATATGAAAGGGGAAGGACACAGCTCGGCCCATAACAGGTTCCAAAATCATGACTTGTATTTTGCCAAACAAGAAACCACACCGCCTGGGAAACCCATTCTTCCTTCCCACCTATTGTATATTGAGGTTCCAGATAGGATTTCAGTAGGAAAAATGAAATTTCCATTGCGGAACTTCAAACTCACTGCTGTGCTTGGAGGAGGGGAGATTGGTTTCCGAAAGTGACAGAATTGGGCACAAGAGGAAGGGGCCTCCTTCAGGGGACGGTGGCTGGGGGCAGGAGGTGCAGAGATGAAGCCAAGGCCGTCTGCTCCCCGGAGCCCCCCACACGGAGGCCGGGGCACAGACGTCCCTCGGGCGCTGTCCAGGGGGATGGTCCCGGGAGCACTGAGCTCCTCTAAGTTTGTTCCTCTTGTTCTACTTCCCTCCTCCTCTGCTTTTCAGGTCTGCCTGGAGACAGAGGGGACCCGGGGGACACAGGTGTCCCTGGCCCCGTGGGCATGAAGGGTCTCTCCGGCGATAGAGGCGACCCTGGCTTGCTGGGGGAGAGAGGCCCCCCAGGAAATCCTGGGTACAAAGGAATGAGCGGAATGGCTGGTGTCCCCGGGCAGAAAGGTAAGAGCGGGCACACGGGGCCCCTGAGGTGGGTGCCGGGTTACACTGGGACTCGGAGAGGCCAGCCCGCTCCCTGGCACGCTGCGGTCCCCGGAGGCGTCCTACCCAGGGGAGCCCGCCTGCACTGCTAGGCTGGGTGTGACTGGCCTGCCCCAAAATGCCGAGTTCCTCGAGTACCGAGAGCCGGAGGGCAGGACTCGGTCTGTACGTGGGAGACCCGTGGACAGGCCTCTCAGGACCCTGGTGTCGGATCTGGAGGCTGGTTGGCTTTACAAAACCAACACCAAGGAAGATACCTGGTCCTTGGGTTCGGTTTATTTGCACACAGAGGCCCATTTTCCTGGAGGAGGAGCCTCTGGCCCTTGACTGTTGGCCGCACGGTGATCTGTCCCTCCAGGGGTCCTTTGCGGGATCCCCATGCTGGGTGCAGGGTTAGCTTCCTGTCGCGACCTCTCCCCGGGCGGCCAGGGGTACGGGTCACCAGCCATTTTCCTGGGGTCTTTCGTACGACCACGCACACTGGCCATACGTCTCGGCCCCGGCGGCCAGTCGGCAGGCGGGCGGGCTCTGCACGTCTCAGTCTGGTCGAAGGTCAGGCCCCTTAGCAAGGGTGTCCCGGAAAGCCCTGTTTTGGGGCAGGAATCTTACCCCCGAGTCACTCCGCAGGAACGTCCCAGACGAGCAAGCCTAAAATACCCCATATGTTTATTGGTGGCTGACCCAGCACTTTTCTCGTCCCCTCTGAAGGCGGGAGAGGTTCGCCCGGGGTGGACGGCTTCCAAGGCATGGTCGGGCTCAAAGGAAGACCGGGGGCTCCGGGAAACAAAGGAGAGGCCGGATTTTACGGAATTCCAGGACTGAAGGGTCTGCCCGGGGAGCCAGGCGTGAAAGGTATGTCCACCTCTCGAAACGTCTGACAGGGTCACAACTCACTTCTGTGGGGTGTGGCTCTGCTTCAAGCGAAACGTCCAGGAACCCAAAAGCTGGGCACAATTAAAAAAGAAGGAAACTAACAAAAATTAGACCTTATCCCAGCCCGGCCCACTGGCAGCATCACGGCAGAAGAATCCAACCAAAGGAAACTGTTTTGTTGGTATTGAACAGTTTTTATCGACGTGCAAGCAAATACAACTGCAGTTTCAGGTGATGACCTAGGTTCAGGGTTGGTACGTAAGTGCAGTTGACACGTCACCACCCAGAGTCACAGGACTTTTCCCTGAGGAGGACCTTCCAGAACTACATCCAACGGCTCTGAAACACGCCGTTCGGCGTTATTAGCTGTACCTCACGGCCCCGTGACCCGCTGAGTTTACACAGAGGAAACTTTAAAGAACAAAAGAGGCAACTACGTGAGGGACATTCTAACACGTCGTAGGAAACGTCCCGGCGTGACTGTTCACGGCGAGCGGGAGGTCAGGTGAAGCCGGAGGAAAGCAGAAGGTAAATCCCAAAGGAGGGGAGCGCCGTGCGACAAGCGGGGACGCGGTGTTCCAGGTGGAAGGGCCCAGCGCCGCGCCGAAGCCGCCGTGACCCGCAGGCACGAGGCCGGGCAAGTCCAGGCGCGGGCAGCCAGCTCAAGACCCCAAGTAGGAGGGTCTTGTCCAGAAAGTGCGTGGCCACAAGCCACATTTTCATGACTTTGGGGAGAACGCCTGTGTTCTGAAAGCATCACCGTGGCCTCTGATTACTAATTACCGGTACTTATGCGGCGTGTTCGTGCGCAGCCGGCGGCCATGTGACACTTGCGGCCGGCGCATTGCTGGGAAGGTAAACAGAGGCACCGAGCACAGTCCCGTCCGGTCAGCGCCCCGGAGGGGAAGGCAGGCTCTGGACCCGGACGCTCCTGGCAGCGTTCTTCTCAACAGCCGAAACCAGGAGCAGCCTGGACAGCCCTCGTGGGCGAGGGACACGTGCCGCCACGTGCCGTCACACGCAGGAGCACCGACCAGCAAGGAAGAAGAACCAGCGGCTAAAACCCACCAGAATGTGGATAAAACTCAGGAGCGTTTTGCCATGTTGTGTGCTTCCCTCCGTGGGAATGTGCAGAGTAGGCCAGTCTGCAGAGACGGGACGTGCCCTTGGGGTCCCCTGGGGCGGGGGGTGGGCAGCAGCGGGGGTGACCGCCGACGGGCACAGGGCTCCTCTCCAGGGTGATAAGATGTCCTGAAGTTCGATAGTGGCCGTGGGTGTGGGTCCACACGCGGCTCTCGAGAGAAGGGGCCCTGGGCTAAGCCGGGCGTGGGCCATTGGCCTCGGCCTCTCTCGGAGACTCTTGCCCCCCACTCAGGCCCAGTGGGGACTCGGGGGCCATGCCGCCCCAGAGCTCAGAGCCCCTCGGGACTCGCTGGCCGGGACAGCCGCGGCTCCCCCCGTGCCCTCCGCCTGGCCCAGAGGCCAAGGGGGGCACTGCATTCTGCTCCCTTGCAGGCAACCGTGGGGACCCCGGACCCCCAGGACCACCTCCCATCATCCAGCCTGGAATGAAGGACATCAAAGGAGAGAAAGGCGAAGAAGGGCCTATGGGGTTGAAAGGGTACCTGGGCCTAAAAGGTGAGCCCCGCCTGCCCCGCCCTGCCCCGCCCGCCCGGCTCAGTCCGAGGGCAGCAGCTTCTGCAGCAGGCAGCCCCCCCGCCAGAAACGGGCCCCACGGTGTCCCAGCTCCTCTGACCCCAACACCTCGGCCAGGCGGCCCGCGCGTCCCCTGTGG
The DNA here is from genome assembly GCA_028646535.1 of Procyon lotor. NCBI lineage: Eukaryota > Metazoa > Chordata > Mammalia > Carnivora > Procyonidae > Procyon > Procyon lotor. The sequence goes on from CM053605.1 coordinate 165,656,006, forward strand.
TCTGAGGCGCCCCACGGGCCCAGGCTCAGATGTGCAGCCGTCAAAACCACAAAGCCCGGTGCTCGGGGAGGGCGGCCACAGCATCCTCCCCGGGGCGAGGTGCTCAGGCCGCCACAGGGCGACTCACGCTCAGGCCCCCCACAGGTGTCCCTGGAATGCCGGGCATCCCCGGGCTGTCGGGAATCCCCGGGCTGCCGGGGAAGCCAGGCCACATCAAAGGAGTCAAAGGAGACATCGGCGTGCCCGGCGTGCCCGGCTCTCCAGGATTCCCCGGCGTGCCTGGCCCCCCCGGAATCATAGGGTTTCCCGGGTTCACGGGAAGCAGGGTAAGTGTGCATCTGCCCGCAATCCCTCCCCTCCCCTCTGCTCCCGTGCGCTGTGGTCCGTGGCCGGCTTCAGAGTCGGGGTCCCCGGGTCACTGGGAGGAGACGCAGTGCTCACGCCGCCACCATCAGTGATCCGCGGCTGGCCCTTCCGTGGGCTGCTGTTGGATGGAGCCGGGCGTCCACACTTTATCCTGGGGGCCTCGGAAAGAGAGCTGCACTTGAATGTTTAGCCCTCCAAACCCTAAACTCGAGTGTGCGTGACGTCAGGACTGAGCATCCGCGTCTGTGCTCTGAGCCGTGGCCGGGGCCCGGGTGCCGTGTTGGCCATGGTGACAAGGACGCACCCCGAGCCCAAGCACCCCCAGCCCAGACCTCCGCACCTGCCTCCTCTTCTGGGCGGCGTGGCTGGCGGCCACCTGCAGTCCCGCTGAGGGCCCGGGGCACGGTGTGCGTTCCGTGGTGGGGTGGTTCTCGGGGACAGTAGCATGGGGGTTCCTCTCCTGGTCCTCTCTTGTGTGAAGCCATCTCACGCACACGGGGCTCAGCACGTGGACCCCTTTCTGCCCTTCACGGTGGGCTGAGCACGCGTTGGGCCGAGTGGATTCTGGCCACCCTGCGGTAAACCTCCAGCAGCAGCCTGAACGGTCTCTGTCCGGCCCCCTCGACGTACGTGCTGCGTCTGCATCCCTCAGCAGCCTCCCGCCCGCCCCCGCCAGGCTCTGTGGCTCACGGGATCTCGTGTGCAGCTAGCGGGCCCCTTAGGATGAATGGGACAGCAATGTCCCCAGCAGCGTGGTCCCCAGTAGCCCAGCCTGGGAGAGCCCCGGTGCCCCCACGGGAGGACAAGGACAGAGACGTGGCCCACGCCGCCATGTAGACGGGTCACCGCCCCCTATCAGGGGAGAGAGAACTGTGCTTTCCGTGGTCACGCGGTCGTTATCCATGGAGCCAGCCCCGTTTTGGGGGATCTCGGTGTCCACGCAGCGCCCAGCCCCATGACATCACAGCAACCTTGGGGATCTGGCGACGCCCCTGTGATCTGCCGTGTCCCGGCTGGGTGACCTTGGCCAACCGCTTAGCCGCCCTGGGCCACCACTTGCTCGTCCGTCAAACGGGGCACCTGGTGCCCACTTCACGGGGCCATCCTGAAGTCTAAGTGAGGCTCTCGAGACAGGACCCCGCAGGGGCCCGCATGCACAGCCGGGAGGGCGGGGGCGCAGTCAGCCGGCGCGTTGCCACCCCCACCGATATGGCAACGTCCTCATCAGTAAGCTCACTTGGTCCAGTAGGAACGGCCGTGACACGGGCACACCCGAGGGCTTTGCTGCAGACTGATCGGGTTATAAACCTGGAGTGTTGGTTTTGGCCAAGTAGCTGGACAGGGGATCCCCCGAGGATCACGGGCTTACCGCGCGAACGGCCTTCTGAGACGTTTCCGTGTCTGACCTTGTTCTAGGGCGACAAGGGCGCTCCGGGGAGAGCAGGCCTGTACGGCGAGGTGGGCCCCACGGGTGACTTCGGTGAGTATGCTCAGGCTGCGACGCAGGCCGTCCACCCTCTGGAACGTTCCGGGCAGGCGTAGCGGTCAGACCCCTCGATGCCGTGAGGGACCTCGAAGCGAATTATTCCTATTAGGAACATAACACGACAAAGGGCAGGACTAACCACCTGCTGACAGGAAGGCCTGTCGTCAGCTGTCTTTTCCGCCCGCCACAGGTGACATCGGAGACACCATCGATCTGCCCGGAAGGCCGGGCCTCAAGGGGGAGCGAGGCGTGGCCGGAGCACCAGGTACTGAGTCCTTCCCGCCCCTTCCTCTCTGCGGCGGCCCCGAGCCCCGCGGGTGGCTCCCTGGGTGCGCTCGCCGAGCGGGTCACTGCCCGGGTGGCTAAGCCCCATTTCAGGGAATGGTTGACGTCTTCCAGCCCACATACAAGCAAGACGCTGGAGTTGTTGCTAAACCTAAGACCAAGTCAGGAAAGCTCTGTCTGGGCCTAAAAGCAACACTAGACGTCGGGAAGCAGACGGCACAGTGACCGGCGCGTCTCGTGCAGGGGGAAGCGCTTAGCAGAGGGCGGGGGGCGTCAGGCCCGTCCCCAGAGCGAGCAGCAGCACAGGCCCAGGGCCTCGTGTGACAACGCGGCGCTCCCTCCTCGGTCTGAGCATCCCTCAAGCCCACGGCCGACATTCCTGCTTGTCCCCCTCTGGGATGGGTGTCTCCTCCCGGGTTTTATCTCGGGGGACCCCTCCCTGCCCAGCTGCCTGGAGCCCCACGTTCTCCGAGGGGAGGCACTGGCGGAGAAGACAGTGTGTCCGTGAGCTTGGCCAGTAGGGAGGCTGCTGAGCCCCTTCTTGGTCTCCCGTCAGCCCCAGAGCAGACGGGGACTCGGTCTAGTGTGGAGTCAGGAAGGGGCCCCCGCCCACGGGCTTCTCGGGGCTGCAGATCTAGAGTCTGGTCTCCCGGCAGCTTTCCTCCCAGCCCCGCGGTCCCTGCACGGGCTGAGTCGTCCCTTCTCAAGAATTTCTCGGGTTTGGTTTATAAAAGCAGAAGCGTGAGGCCAGCTCTGCTCTGTAGCCACTGATGGGGACCCCGTCTGTTCGCTGGAAACGCGTCAGAGTCGAGATGCGGCTCCCCACCTAATCAGGGCTGTTTCCCTTGAACGTTTGGGTGTCACTTACCCGCGGGCCCTGGAGGCAGAGCCCCCCTGTGCACACGGCCAGGGGACTGGGTCTCAGGACTCAGGGTCCTGGGCGCACAGGGGCTGTGACGTGTGTGTCAGCCACCCTCGGGGACATCACTCTCCCCGAGACAGGAGGGGCTGCCCAAGAGCTCAGACACAGGGCCACTCCGTGCAGCCGGGGGGATGCCCCAGGGAGCCCTGATCACACCCGCTCCCACCCAGGAGGGGCCTCAGGGCACCAGGGCCCAGGCCTGTCCTCGGGGGGATGACGCAGGTGGTCGTGAAGGAAGGCACACCCGGCAAAGGGGGGTTCGGAGCAGATTCCTAAACACTGAATCAGTCGGTAGAAATAAACAGAGCTCCCCAGGTGGGTTTTCTTGGACACCATGAAAACGTGGGGCCTCCCCCACGTGCTCGGATGTCCTCAGGGCGGGACACCAGGCTTCCTCCAGAGCCAGCCATCCAAAGAGGGGACGAAGGGAAAGCCGACATGCATTTTACGGCCAAGGCGAGAAGCGGCACACGAGCATTTCCGCGGTGTCCTGGGGGTGGCCCGGTCAGCCCCACCCAGCGCACGGGCGTGGATGCCAGGACGTGGGGCCGCTGACGCAGAGGCAGTATTGGTCAGGGAAGGAAGGCTCACGCTCAGACACACAGCCCGTTCGCAGCGGAAGCACCGACGTGGGATGACGTGCCCCCCGAGCCCTGCACGGGCCCCAGGGACGCAGCATCTGCTCCCCTCCAGACAGGATCTCTGTGCTTCCAGGTCTAAAGGGATTCTTCGGGGAAAAAGGAACACTGGGCGAAGTCGGCTTCCCCGGGATAACGGGCATGCCAGGCGTCCAAGGCCCTCCCGGACCCAAAGGGCAAACAGGTATGACCTCCTGCCGTCCCATGGCCCCCCACTTGAGCCCTCCCCGACACGGCTGAGCCTCCAAACCTCCAGGCCCCGTGCCCAGAGGCGGCCGGTGTGTCTGTGTCCTTGTCTGCTGGGACCACACCCCCAAGCAGGAGGCTGCCTCGTGCTTGTCGCCTGTGACCTGGCTCTGCCTTAGAACCAAATTTGGGGGCAGACCAAGCTGCCAGCCCTGGGGGTGGGGGCACATGTGGGGAGCTGACCCTCGTGCTCGTGTGGCCGGCGTCCGTCTCCCCGTGAACACAGACCCAGTCCCAGTTCCAGGACCCCTTCTGTGCATCTGAATATGCAAAAATGGGTTTGCAGATCCCGAGTTAAGATGGAAAGCGAATAGGGGCCTAATGCCGAGCTTTTCTCTTGCTGCCGCTTTTCCTTTGTTTCGCCTTGCTTTGCATGGGACCTGGGAACCCTGACGCCAATCCTCCCGGTCTCCCGGGTCCTCCTGCACCCCTGCTTGGATGACAGGACGCTGATGGGGGACTCAAGCTGCTCTCTCTTTGGCAAGGCTGTGCCACCCCCGCTGAACCTGAAAGTAGGGTGCATTCCAGGCTGGAAGGCAGGCCGTCCTCTCCCACGAAGCCCCTCTCCTCTAGCGAGGACCTGAGTTTGGGGCTCCAGTCCCACTTAAGGATGCATATGTCCCCCCAGGCTTCCCAGGACTGACAGGCCTGCAGGGGCCCCAGGGAGACCCAGGCCGGGTGGGACGGCCTGGCGACAAAGGAGACTTCGGCTGGCCGGGGATTCCGGGCTCCCCAGGTAAGAGAGAGTATTTTCCCCTTTGCAGACACGACACCCAGAGTCGCTCAGGGCCAGCCCGGGGGGTTGGGGAGGGGCGCTGTTAGACAGGTTGACCTCTCTGGTCAGCACCCGGGCAGTGCCGACCTGGCCAGAGGCACAGAAGCCGGTGTCCCCCATGTTCTGTCCGGGGCTGGCCGGGGCTGGGGGGTCACCCGGCCAAGCCCAGGACAGGCCCTCAAGGGCGTCTTGCTCGGAACGAGGGAGCCCACCCCCCCACACTCACTGCCCACATCACATGTGTCGCCCCTGCCTCCCATGTCCTCCCTTAGGATCGTGTGTCCTCGGGAGTCCCGAGGGAATGGAATTGTGCCAGACAGATGGTTCCGAGCACAGTTCCTACAAACCAAATCCACCGCATGACCCAGGCGTGGGGGGGAATGACACACCACTTGCAGTCCCCTCCAGGCTGTAAGGAATCTGCAGAAAGATTCCAGAAAAACACGCTCGATGGGAAGCACTTCTCCTGGGTGACACGGACGTGACTGATGTACGGGTCACGCTCCGCGCAATGCTTCCTATGCACCAGGCTTCCGGGTGGACTGGACGGGTGACCGTGAACTAGCAAACGGAAGCAGGTCTGAGCTAGTTTAAGGTCGCAATGCTCTCCGGGGCGTGGAGTAACTGTCGGTGAAACCCACACAGGTTTTCCAGGCATCCGAGGCATCAGCGGATTGCACGGCCTGCCAGGCACCAAAGGCTTTCCAGGATCCCCAGGTACCCGATGCTGCTGCGGCCACGTGGCCACACCCAGCGGTGGGAGGGGGCGCTGGGGGCATCCCAGCCTCGGGGGCTCGGGGAGCAGCACGGTTCTGGGAGGGCCGTGTGGTCATCCCGGGGCCACGTGGACGGGGGCCCCAGTGGCTCCGCAGACCGGGAAAGGGTTCGGCCACCATCGGATCTGGGACACTGAGGCTGCGTGGCCAGCTGAGGTCTCCGCGGTGACCTGGCTCTGCTCCCAAGTCTCCCCACACAGCAAGACTGGCCTAGCGCTTCTGCAGACCAGCGTGGCGCAGGTGAGGAAGCTAACGTCACTGCTGTTCTCCCCTGCCACAGGTGCGGACATCCACGGAGACCCCGGCTTGCCTGGTCCTGCCGGGGACAGGGGTGACCCAGGGGAGGCCAACACCCTCCCAGGCCCTTTCGGAGCCCCAGGACAGAAAGGGGAGCGAGGAGATCCAGGTGAGGCCAAGCACTGCCCAGTAGCACCATCTGCACAACCAGACCCGGAGTGTCTGTGAGTCTGAGAGATGAGGCGCAGAGCGGACACGGGCACCGCTGGTTGCTCTGCAGAACCTCTTGGCCAGCCCCCCATCATACCCTATTATAGCCCATCAGGGGTAGTTACTGCAGTGAGGATCTAGGGTCAGCCCACCAGCACATCTCTAGTCGGGGAGGATCTAGGGTCAGTCCCTAAGCCCATCTCTAGTCGGGGATGAGGATCTAGGGTCAGTCCAGCAGCCCGTGTCTAGTCGGGGATGAGGATCTAGGGTCGGTCCAGCAGCCCATGTCTAGTAGGGGATGAGGATCTAGGACCGGTCCAGCAGACCGTGTCTAGTCGGGGATGAGGATCTAGGGTCGGTCCAGCAGCCCATGTCTAGTCGGAGGCGAGGGTGTAGGGTCGGTCCAGCAGCCCGAGTCTAGTAGGGGATGAGGATCTAGGGTCGGTCCAGCAGCCCGTGTCTAGTCAGGGATGAGGGTCTAGGGTCGGTCCAGCAGCCCGAGTCTAGTCGGGGATGAGGGTCTAGGGTCGGTCCAGCAGCCCGTGTCTAGTCGGGGATGAGGATCTAGGGTCGGTCCAGCAGCACATGTCTAGTCGGGGGCAAGGACCTAGGATCAGTCCAGCAGTCGTGTCTAGTCAAGGGTAAAGGTCTAGGGCAGAAATCACCTCTCTTACTCCCTCTTATACCTCAGGGAAATGTCAGACCCAGAGCTAAGGGTCCGACAACTGTTCGGCAGGGCTGCCGTGACCCCGTAACTCTTCCTGACCTCCGCTGAGCCATGTGCCCCAGAGCATCCCCGGCTTCCTCTGACTCATCCCACGGCTCGCTGTCCGGGTGGCAGCTGTTTCCTAGAACCCTTGTCGCCCATGCTGGGGAGCCCCTGCACTCCATCCGAGGGGCCTAGGACACTTGGGCTCCCAAAAGGTCCTTTTCAGAGCAGCCGTCTGCTGTGAGGTCCTCATCCTGCAAGGAAGTCACAGCAGCCCTGTGACCTGGTGGCATGTGTACCCACGGGTGGTGCTGCCCGCTGGGCCACAGGCTCTGGCCGGGATCGGGGGAGGGGGCTCTCCACTAAGACACCCCCATTGACACTGAGCTGAAACAGGGCTGGGGCCCAAGTTCCTGCAGAGAGGCCGCAGCAGGGACTGAGAGCATCCGTGTGGCCCAGAGGCCTCGTGCGGCCAGTACCAACACCAGGGCTGGTGACCAACAGAGTCAAGCTCTCCGGGCCATGCACCATCCAAGCCACATCGCTGAGCTCGATGCGCAGCACTTCCGGGACCCGGCCTCGGGCGCCTCCCACCGCGGCCTGTCCCTGGTGACCCTGCTCCGGGACAGGAAATGGCGGGAGGGGGAACCGTCACCCCAAATGCTGGATGCTGATCCTTAAACAGGCTTCTTCCATCTCCCTTCCCAGGGGAACGAGGCCCCGTCGGGAGCCCGGGACTTCAGGGATTCCCAGGCGTCACCCCTCTTTCCAACGTGTCTGGCTTACCCGGTGACAAAGGGGCGCCGGGCATATTTGGCTTGGAAGGTAAGCAGGACTCCCACTTCTGCGGGGGCAGGAGCTGCTGGGGACTGGCTTACTTTGGGGATGGAACAGACTTCTCCACCTTGAGGTCATTGTGCAAAGTGAAATAAGCCGCATGGGAAAGGACAGCGCTGCGAGGACCCTGGCGCGCGGGGTGGGTGTGCTCCGATCCACAGCCGGAAGGGAGGAAGCGGGGCCGGGGGGCAGGGGGAGGCGGTGGAGACTCGCTGACCCCCCGGGGATGGGGCTTCAGTTTGGGAAGGCGAGAGAGCCCTGCGGTGCACGGCGGCAATGGCCACCCAGCCCCATGGATGTACTCAGTGCCCCTGAACCGCAGGCTCAGGGTTGAAGTGCTAAATTTTAGCGCACATATGAAAACAGTTGTCCGGTAGACTGGCCAGGCTCCCCCCAAACAGGTGACTTTGCACCTGGCCCCCTGGGCGCCGAGCCGGTGTCCAAGCCTGCACCTTCCTCCCATAAAACCTCTCTCTTGTGATGCACATCTACAGGTTACCGAGGGCCCCCTGGGCCGCCTGGGCCGGCTGCTCTTCCCGGAAACAAAGGAGACGAAGGAAACCCAGGAGCTCCGGGAAACCCCGGGACCAAAGGGTGGGGTGGCGACCCTGGGCCCCAGGGCCGGCCCGGCGTGTTCGGACTCCCAGGAGAGAAAGGTATTGGAGCCGCCCAAGGTCTCCTTGTCTCGGGGGGGTTGGAGCCCCCGGCCAGACAGGCGGGTCCTCCATGTCCTCTTGTCTCAAAGGACCCAGAGGGGACCCTGGATTCATGGGAAACACAGGAGCCACTGGGAGTGTGGGCGACCGAGGCCCCAAGGGACCCAAGGGAGACAGAGGACTCCCAGGTAAGTGGCCATTCGCACCCGTACTGACCCCCGTCTTGGGTCGGCTGCCACTGGGAGTGGGCTTCGGGACAGTCCCTGCCCTCCAGGCTTGGGGACCCCTCAGAGGGCCCCCTCTGTCACGGGAACCTGCCGTCACCCCTGCTGGGTCGTGGTGAATGACATGAATTGCCAAAAGGGCTGAGTGACCTCTCAGATGAGATGTCGTCTCTGGAGAGCGGCATGGTTCCAGAAAGGTCTGCCATTGGATTCAGTGGATAAAACAGGGGAACACAGATCAAGAACACAGAGCAAGAAAGCGACGGGGTTCTCCTGTGCCAACGGGGCATTCATCTCCTTTTCCAGGTGCTCCCGGTTCCGTGGGATCCCCTGGGATTGCAGGGATCCCCCAGAGGATTGCCATCCAGCCGGGGCCAGTGGGTCCGCAGGGAAGGAGAGGCCCCCCAGGGGCGCAGGGCGAGATGGGGCCCCAGGGCCCCCCAGGAGAACCAGGTGGGAACCCTGCTGCAAAGGCGCCACGTTTGCTTTATTTTCACTGTGATTTTCTGGCTGAAAAGCCTTCGTTCGGCAGCAGCGACGCTGAGCACCATCCTGTGTCCCGTGCTGGTGACACTTGGTTCTGGGTCTCTGCAGGTTTCCGTGGGGCTCCCGGAAAGGCAGGGCCCCAGGGGAGAGGCGGTGTGTCTGCTGTCCCCGGATTCCGAGGAGACCAGGGGCCCATGGGACAGCAGGGGCCAGTGGGCCAGGAAGGTGAGTGATGGACGACCAACGGGGACAGGGCAGGGCCGTCCTCCCAGGTCTGCAGAGGGTCTGACAAACGGACTGTGGTCATCGGGGAGGGACGGGCGAGTGCCAGGACGAGCAGAGAGGAGAGGCCAAGGCAGCGGCGACAGAGGGGACATCCCACGAGGAAGTAATGACAATGATAGTGTCTGCAGAGGGAAGGGGAGGGAAAGGCGGGCTCGACCGGGACCGCGGGTTCCAACCATTTGCAGGGTCGTCTTGCTGGGGGCAGACTGGACGACCTGCTGTGCTCTGGGGCCGAGTCACCCCTAGGCAGGCGTCACGGGAGGCCGGTTTCTAACCCGAAATGCCCACACGTGCAGGGAGCTGCCTGTCCCAAGCGGCCGAGCCGGGGGTCTGGCTCCTGGGCAAAGGAAGCCCGTGGGGGGAGGAGGGGGCTGCACGCCGGGGCTTCAGGGAGAGGGCAGGCCGCAGCCACAAGAGGCAAGCGAGGTGGGCTGAGGTCCACACAGCAGCTGAAGGCCACTGTCCCCCGCGTTCCAGGGGAGCCGGGCCGCCCAGGAAGCCCCGGGCTGCCAGGCATGCCGGGCCGCAGCGTGAGCATCGGCTACCTGCTGGTGAAGCACAGCCAGACGGACCAGGAGCCCATGTGCCCCGTGGGCATGAACAGGCTGTGGAGCGGGTACAGCCTGCTGTACTTCGAAGGCCAGGAGAAAGCCCACAACCAGGACCTGGGTAGGTACCGGCACCCGACCCCGGCGAGGCTCGCACTTGGCCCGGCTCCCCAGGACCCAGGGCAGCGGCCCATCCCCACGGCGCTGGGCTGGCTTGCAGCGGGGCCGCACCCGGGGCTCTAAGCTGGACTCGGGCTCCGCTCCATCCCGCTCTGGCCTCGCTCAGTCCTCGCTCTGGCCTGCCCTGAGATCAAGTCCACCTGTGCACCCGGGCGGCAGAGTTACTTGGGGTGGGTGCGGCCAGCAGTCCCTCTGGGAGGGCCCTCAGGGTGTGCTAAGCCAGGCCCCCGTCTGGGATCCCATCGGGGGATTCTTGGGGCTGGTGCATTAAGACCCCCCAGCCAGCGTGCTCGCTCATAAAGACCCAGTCCCTGCCGACCCAGCCTCGTCCAGAGGCGTGCATGAGAACTTCTGGAAGGACAACCCTGAAACACCAGCGCGATGGGCTCTGAAATAAGGGATTAGAACCCAGGTCCCGGGGCAGGTCTGACGCCTGGGGAGCAGCGTCCAGCCCGCTCAGCCATGACCCCTCTCCACAGGGCTGGCGGGCTCCTGCCTGGCTCGGTTCAGCACCATGCCCTTCCTGTACTGCAACCCCGGGGACGTGTGCTACTACGCCAGCCGGAATGACAAGTCCTACTGGCTGTCCACCACTGCCCCACTGCCCATGATGCCCGTGGCCGAGGATGACATCAAGCCCTACATCAGCCGCTGCTCCGTGTGCGAGGCCCCAGCCGTTGCCATAGCGGTGCACAGCCAAGACGTCTCCATCCCCCACTGCCCAGCTGGATGGCGGAGTCTGTGGATTGGATACTCCTTCCTCATGGTACGTGGTACTTGCCTGCTTTCTGTCTGAGCGTGGAACTGGGTGGAAATCTAGTTCCTCACGCCAACCACACACTGCCCGGGAAAGCAAGAACAGCTGCCTTTGTAAGAATAACCACACAGGACAGTTGTTCAGGTTGTGCACTGCACAAAGGGGCCTGGCCCAGGGGATGCGAGCTGGAATACACCCTGCACTTTGCTAACAGCCATGTTAGGCGTGGGCTGCCCCTACCCAGAAGCAGCCCATGAATGTGCCACCAGGCCTTTGTGCAGGGTGTAATCAGGATAAACTAGGCTGCCATGATAGCAACCTAACGTTTTCCTGCTGACTACACCACGGCAGGGAGAAAGGAAATTCCGGCAGGGATAGTGGGCCTTCTGTTGCGTTGATAGTTATTATAACTGTCATAACTCCCAACCATATTGACTAGACACCCGACGTGTTAAGTAGTTCATAAGTTATATACGTATCATAATCTGTAAGTCGTAGGAAAAGAAAAGTATTGCCATCTTACTATTTTTAGAAGTCTTAGGGCTGTAGTCATATGAAGCAGCAGAATCCTACGTTCTGCACACACAGGCCCGCTGTCTACTTTCCAAGAAACTGACCCTTTAGGTGACTCTTGAGGACAGACAGAAAAACTCCTTTTGGTTGCATGTGACCATCAGGAAGCTTCATATGGAGACATAAACTGTGTTCCCTCAGATCTTCTAATTTGCATTAGAAACTCAAAAACAAAACCGGAGCTTCTCCCTCACAGAGGGAGTGATGTGGCCCCAGCTCTGAGGGCCCCCGCAGGGCACGCCCCCAGCTCTCTCTGGCTGTCCCTCCCCTCCCCGTGTAGTCTCACCTCCTTCACACCAGGTGGGGCGGGGCGCAGCGGCTCTGGGCTGGGGGCCTCCTGCATTCTGGGAGCAGAGGATTCCAAAGCTTTCGTTCCTGTGGTTTCGTGCAGAGAGGCTAACCCAGGCTCCCCGCCCAGCACGCCCCAGGACAGCCTCCCTTGTTCCCCGTGTCCTGTAGCCGCGACCACTCCCAGTGCACAAACCACAGCCCGCGCCTCCACACCAAGCCGCGTGTCTCCATGAACCTCCTATGCGCCTCAACAAGAGTGGCTGCACTTAGGAGACCAGGAGAAGGGTCCCTCTGACGTGGGCCCACCTCCCGGCAGCAGCCGCACAGTTACCCCAAGCGGCTAGCTGCTTCTTCAAGGGCCCTCTGATTGAAACAATGATTATCACACAACCTACATGTTGGTTATACACGAATCAGCAAGTAGGGATTCTTGAAACCGCACCCATCCCCCCGCCGTAAGTGCCAGGAGGGGCTGGAGGGGCCACTGTCTTTGGCCTTTCATTTTACCGTACCGACCTCCCAGGCTGACCCGCACTTTTTTTTTTTAAGATTTTATTTATTTGTTTGAGAGAGAGAGATGGTGAAAGAGGGAACACGAGCGGGGCGAGTGGGAGAGGGAGAAGCTGGTTCCCGCTGAGCAGGGAGCCGATGTAGGACTCGAACCCAGGACCCCAGGATCATGACCTGAGCCCAAGACAGACCTTAATGACTCAGCCCCCCAAGCGCCCCTATTTTTCCTGTAAAAAAAAGTCACATTTTGGCATGGCTCCCGCCGGGCTAACACTTCCTTCCTTGAGTGCGGGATGCGTGAGACCCGCTTCCGTTGTTCTGGATTTCCCTTAACCACCCGTCAGGGCCGTGGGCTCCCGTCCGCGGGCGCGCACCTGCTGCACATGCCCAGGGCCGCCGGCCTCCCTTAGCGGCGCCCCTAGCATCATCAGAGTGCACTGCGGGCGGGCTGTGTGGACGAGGGCCGACACCCCGGTCTGGGGAGCCCCGGGTCTGGGGAGCCGTGGGGGGAAGTGCCTCCCAGCCCGGGGCTGTCCCGGGGGCGCGCTCACCCTCCCGCCCGTCTCCCTCCGCGCAGCACACGGCCGCGGGCGACGAGGGCGGAGGCCAGTCGCTGGTGTCGCCGGGCAGCTGCCTGGAGGACTTCCGCGCCACGCCCTTCATCGAGTGCAACGGCGGCCGCGGCACCTGCCACTACTACGCCAACAAGTACAGCTTCTGGCTCACCACCATCCCCGAGCCCAGCTTCCAGGGCGCGCCGTCCGCCGACACCCTCAAGGCCGGGCTCATCCGCACCCACATCAGCCGCTGCCAGGTGTGCATGAAGAACCTGTGAGCGCCGGCGCTGGGCGGGCGCCCTGGTGCTTACCCCTGACCTGTTACCTCAGAGGGCGCCCCCCACCCCGAGCGGGGCTCGTCCTTGTCTCTCAAAGTCCGGTGGAAAGGCTACCAAAGGAAGTCGGCGCCTGCGCTCCTAGCGAACAGCCCCTCCCCTGCGCAGGTGCCGCCCCCCCCCGTGGCCCCGCCCCCGTCCCCTCCCCTGCGCGGGGCATCCCACACCCGCACCCCGTCGGGCCGCGCCAGACTCTCCCGCACTAGGCGTCGCTAACTTCTTCCCGTACAGTCACTGAGCTCGGGTACCCGGGTGGTGTGGACAAAGGGAGCCAGAACTCAGCCGGGGTCCCCACGGCCGGGTCTCCGGGCCCTGCGCCCGCAGCTCTGTTTTCCCCCAGAGACCACTGATGTGGATTTGAATCCCCTCAGGAAAGCCAGCCGTGCCTTTTCTTGTAAAACACTTAGCTCCTCCCGCGGGAGCTCCCTTCCCCCGCGTCCTCGCTGACCCCCGGTTTGGCGGAGCCCCAGAAGCACCACCGGGCGGCGCACTCGGGGCGCACGGCCCCAGGTGGCCCCGGGCACTGGCCCTCTGTCCTCGGTGACCTGTACGCCTCTGACTTGTCTAACCCCTGTAACGACCACAGAATAAAAGTTGGTTTTGAGCTTTTTATACCCCGCGTTGTCGGCTGTCTTCATCGGCGTCCGGAGAGCACAGGGGGCCTGCACGAGCCCGGCGAGGGGGAGCCGTCCCCGCCTCGCTTTCCCGGAGCTCCGGCAGACCAGAACCCCGGGTGTGGCGCTGCCAGGGAGGCGCGTGTGTTCACACACCCCGGCCACCACTCGTGGGAGCTGGGAGGACGGTCCCTGCAGAGACGCACCAGGGAAGTCGGTGGTTCTCACCTAAGACCCCAGCTCAGATCTCCTATTGCCAAGAAACCTCCGGGGACATTCTGGCTTGTTTCTCCGGAGCCCGGCAGGTCTTCGGGAGCCCAGCCGAGAATGTATTTTTACCCTTTAAAGTTCAATCTCATATTAAGCTTTTCTAATAGCGTATGTCCACGTCATAAAGTAAGCATTCTGCCTGACAGTGTCATTTGAAATACACCAGCAACCACGTTGACGTGCCTTCCCCCAGAAGCTGACCAGGACCAGGACTCGGCATAGAAGGGCTACTTGGGGACATGAGTCCCAGTCAGGAAAGGGAGGGGCCCTGGCAGCGTGAACTCAGGAAGAAGGACATCTTACTAAGGGGGTAACCGCCATGGGCAACTTAGGGCTCCGTCCCGTGGGCACCCACGGGGGAAGACCACAGAAGGAGCCTCACCTCATACGGCCACGGTGCGGAAAAGGGCCGTTTCCCTCCGAGGGCTCTTGCCCCTCGTGGTCAGGGCTGCCTGCGACTGTCCGGTCCCTTGTGCTCCCAGGTGCACGGGCTGAGCGGCGGTACCCCAGGTGGAGGTAGTGGGAACACAGCAAAGCTAACGTAAGGTGCTGTGGGCAACACCTTACCCACATGGTTTCCATGGCAACAGCCCTAGCACCCCACGGGAGGTGAGGCTTGAGGCCAGGATTTCAAAGATGCCCCAGCACATCGCCGCCGACAAAACTCAAAGAGGTAGCTCTTTATTCTGGACTCCAGTCCCCACAATCAAGGGGCAGCCTCGAGGCACATCCCAGACCTGAAGACTGCAGCTTAGCTTGGGTGTGATGCCATGAAGGATGGGGCCCTGCATCCTCCCTGGCGGGACGCAGCCCCCAGTGGCCCTGATGCCCTCCCCATCTGCAGACTGACCCTCAGGCGAGGAGCTGGGGACGTCTTGCAGAACGCAGGCCGACTCACGGGAGCCTTGCCTCCCTTCCACAGCTCAAGTTCAAGAGCGCAGGGCACCTGCTGTGGAGGCCAGCTCCAGAGGTGTGGGTCACGTGATGGCATAACCTGGCCTTACTGCAGCTGTTTCCAGAGCCCATCTGAGCACCGGGCTCGGGGGTCCAGCCTCTCCGTGGCGGGAGTGGGGGACAACTTACCCCTCATTCTACACTTAGGAGAAGGGAGGGTTACTGGAAAGGGGATTCTTGCATCCGGGTTATGGGGACTTGGGAGGGGGGGTCTCAGGGGGTTCTCCATCCCTGCCTCAGCTCAGGAACCCCACCCTACCCCCAACAGAGGCGACGGCCACCAGAGGACTAGGCCGAGGGAGGAGGGTGGGGAGGGCCCCCGCCCCAGGCCAACCCACCCGGCTCACCTTGCCCCAATGGTCAGCCCCCAGGCACGGCTTCCGGGCTTCCAAGCCTTCCCCGTGCAAACTACCCCATGTGGGGACCCATGGGGCACGCCCCTGGTTGTGGACAGTAGGTGCACAGCGGACCCGACCTCGCGAGGGAGGACACAGCAATGCAGGGAACAAGGAGCGTGAAGCCAAGTCAGGTCTGTGGGGAAATCGGGTGCTGGCCGTGGAGGGTGGCCGGGCACCCAGGGGAGGGTTTTCCTGGCACGCCGGCTGCTCTGTTGAAACCGACTTCAGAAATGACAGAGCTGTACTTTTAAGAAGCCAGCCTCGCAGCCTGTGATGAGGGGAACCAGGGGTCCCGGCTCAAACCCTCCCGGCAGGTCGCTGCCCCGCACCCCACCTCCGGCACCTGGAAACACCCAAGGAAGAGACGTTGTTGAAAAGGAGGTTTCCATCGTGCGAGGACCATGGAATCTGCAGGGGCAGCTCTGAGACCAGGGACAGCAGGTTCCCCGGGCCGTCCTCGGCCTCCCCACCCCCGAGCAGAGGAAAAGAAGGGACATTCGAGGTCACCAGCTCAAACCCACATCCAGGCGAGAAATTCCCTGTGTCTCCACAGGTTGGCTCAGCGGCCCGAGCGACCTGACACTCCCCCAGCGCTGACGGGGTTCCCTGCGTGGGGACCGGACCCACGCAGTCAGAGCCGGGAGCCAGCGAGCACACTAGGGACCGCGGACCGGGCTGGCATCCAAGATCCACCTGAGACAGAGCCCCGCGTGATGTCTGGTTTTAGGACAACAATCGAAGGTGAAACGCTTCCATGTGGTTGATGGAGAGAACGTGACATCCCTGGGCAACCCCCGGAACAAAGGGCCATTCGGGGACGCGAGCCAGGGGTGCTCAGGGCAGACGGGCAGGAGGAGCAAAGAACATTCGGGGGCGAGGGCCACGGGGGCTCAGCCATCCCCGCCTTCCAGCAGGGACCACAGGAGACTCCCCCAGGGTACCTTCTCTGGCACAGGCCGCAGAGACGAACCCCAGGGCCCCCTTGGCTGGTGGCAGGTTTCGAGGACGGGTCACTAGCAAAGGTATCATTAAACCAGCTTGACAAGTCACAGACTCATTTTCACTCTCCAGTAGGCTTTGCTGTGGGACTGAAGTCTGAGGCCTCCGATGGGCTTGAATAACGGGGTGTCCGAGCAGGGGGAGCCCCAGGCAGAGACAGGAGGCTGCGCCTCGCTCCATCCCGCAGCCTGGCTCACGCTCGCACCTGAAGATGGCACACCGCCCAGGAGCAGAGGAGGCCGGCCTGGCGGGACCCCCCCAGCAGGCCGTGGGCCCTCAGCACAGTCACCGCACACCCCCCAGCCCCTCACAGTAACACCACGACACATTGCTTTCTTACCAACCTTTGCCGCACAGTGCCCTCTGTTATGGACGACTGAACACTCGTCTCCCCCCAAGTCCATCTTGGGAAACCCGGACCCCCAGTGGGACAGTATTTGGAGGTGGGGCCTTTGGGAGGTCAGGGGTGGGGCCTCCTGATGGGATTAGTGCCCTTGCAAGGAAAGAGAGACCAGAGCTCGCCCTGCCCACATGTGGACACAGTGAGAAGGTGGCATCTGCAGGGGGCAAGGGCCCAACCAGAAATCGATCTGCCAGCGCCCGGCCCCCCACTTCCAGCCTCCAGTGCTGCGAGAGGGACGCGCAGGCCTACGCCTTGTCCCAGCAGCCCGCGTCGGCTGAGATGCCCCTTAAGTTTCTCAGAATCAAAAACTGCTGCCTCATAGCGTCCCTTAAAAGCTCCTCGGGATAAAGCTGCCCACCCACCAACCACGGGAAAGGGGGCTTCTAGGTCAGTAACTGCTGTGTGACCCCAAAGCACCTGAGCAGAGAGACCTTCTCAATTTCCATTCTGGAGCCCCTGTCTCAAGACAAGGACACATGAACCGATGTAAATATTCTGAAAGTCTAAGGATCCATTGC
>CM053605.1:165679374-165697389 GCA_028646535.1 Procyon lotor
CAACACGAATGGGGCTGTTTTTCTGCCCCAAGGAAGAACTAAAACCCAACACCAAGTGAGGAACCACACCAACAAAAGAGAGGATTCAGTAACATTTTAAACATAAGTTAGTAATTAAAACCCAAGAGTCCAGGAGCACCTGGGGGGCTCAGTGGGTTAAAGCCTCTGCCTTCGGCCCAGGTCATGATCTCAGGGTCCTGGGATCGAGCCCCGCATTGGGCTCTCTGCTCAGCGGGGAGCCTGCTTCCCCCTCTCTCTCTGCCTGCCTCTCTGCCTACTTGGGACCTCTCTCTCTGTCAAATAAATAAAATCTTAAAAAAAAAAAAAACCCCAAGAGTCCAATTGAGTTGCTTGCACGTGTAGTTCCTTACATTTTGTTCTTAGCAGCCTGACACCATTAAAAAATGTTCAAAAACACAGCCCGCTTCGTGACACGGAGGCAAATGGCTGTTTTTGTGGCCAAAGAAGGCCACGCGCTTCCAGGAGATGGAAAAACGAAAGCAGGGCTGCAGGCCGCACACGGGGTCAGGGGCCGCTGCGGGGCTGAGGACACGCAGGCCCGAGCCTGGGCCAGGAGACGCTCTCCTCTCACAAATGAAGGAGCCCCAACCCACAGTGATTCCCATGTCCCAGAACCACCCCCTCTGGGACAGAGAGAAGGCCGCTTCAGAAAAAAGGAACTTGTTTTCGCATTTAAATACACACAACGTGCTCTTACCCAAATCAGCACATGTGTCATTTCTGTTTGTTTGATGACTTGAAGACTAAAACAAAAAACAAAGAACGTGTCTTATGCCAAATGAACCAAATAATGAGCTGCACATAAATTAATCCCTTGCCTGTGACTCCCCAGCCAGGCTTTCCAAAATAACTAGAAAGGTTATATAATAACTAGGGCTTCATTCTCAAATTACTTCACTCTCCTCAGACACGAGGGTACTAAAAATAATTTGGTAATAAAACCAAATAGTTCAAATAAAGATATGATCTCTAACAATCTAATATTAAGAGGCAAATCCAAAGAAAAGACACTTACATAAGAGATTTAGCTTTAAAAAAATAAAAACCTCTCACATACCAGCATATTTGATCCAATCTCCTTTCCTCCAACAGATACATTGTTGTCCTGTGATGATTAACTTTTAGAATGAGGTTATCAAAGAAAAATTCAATTATTTGCTAAATGCTCTGCTTACTAAAGCAGGAAACTAAAAGCATTTCAGACTGTCTGAAAAAAAAAGTTTTTACTCGTTTCAAAGTTGAGACTGACCAGCAAACACTGTAAGCAGAAATACTAAGTTATCTGGAATAGCCTCTTATCTGGAGGAGCCCATTCGGTAAACAGCCCAGTTATTTCTAACAGCTTTGCTGTGCAGAACAATGTCTTATTCTTCTCCATAATAGAAAGTCTTCCGAGAAATCTACACAGCAGAGAACAAATTTTTTTCTGTTAATTGTATCCCGAGGCGGGGACACCTGGGGGGCTCAGGGGGTCAGAGCCTCTGCCTTCGGCTCAGGTCATGATCTCAGGGTCCTGGGATCGAGCCCCGCATCGGGCTCTCTGCTCAGCGGGGAGCCTGCTTCCCCCTCTCTCTGCCTGCCTCTCTGCCTACTTGTGATCTCTCTCTCTGTCAAGTAAATAAATAAAATCTTTAAAAAGAAAAAGAAAAAAACAACACCTTTTAAAAAGAAAAAAAGAACACCAGAAAACCCAAAAGGCCAAGTCCCCACCCATCTGGACGCCCACAGCTCACTTCTGCAGCGGCTGCAGCAAGCCCAGGGCACTTCCCGTCGGCCTGGAGAGCTGATTCGGGAGGTCCGGGCGGGACCTGGATTCTCGGGTGCACGGACCTCCTTTGGAAGCAAGGCTGCAAAGGCCCCAGCAGTCTGGGGACGGCCCTCGTCAACCCAGGATGAGACGCAGTACGAGCACAGCTAACTGCAGCTACCTCCGGCCTGGGTGTGACGTGTGCACTTCGCCCCTCCAGGGCCTTCTCCTGGGACTCAGCCTGGTCGCGTTCCCGGGGGAGGAGGCTGCAGGTGGCTCAAGCTGGAAGGGCCACCGGCCCAGTGTTAGAGCTTCACCGGCCCCGGCCCGTGGCTACACGGTAACCAACCAGAGTTAGTCAGATTGGAAGTTAATTAGGTTTAGAGTGTGCTCTTGCAGTTGCTGCAGTTAAGGCTCACGGCTAAGCGAACAAGAGGGCCGCAAGCTTGGAAGAGCGAGCACAAAGCGTCCACAGACAGGACACAATCACAGCGCACGACCCTGCCACTTCCAAAGCCCTGGGAAAGGCGCATCACACGCTGTCCTTATCTATCCCTAGGGCAAGGTCCTCACGGGAGACCAGTTCTCGTTAGAACCCACACTCCAGAAGCAGTGAAAGCGTCTGCACTCAGTCTGGCTTTTCATGCCGTAGGACAAGCCGCAGCCAGTCCCAAAAGAACTGCTTCCTCTGCCCTTGGTTCCCGACACAGGTGTCCCCGGGCCTCAATGTCCCCCCCCCAGTGTCCTCGATTCCGCTAACCACGCCCATCAGCGCCCCCTCTCAGGACCTCCGTAAGAGCTAACTCTGAGATCGCACTTCACGTGCCAGGTGGGACGTCAAGCTAGACACGCGTGCACACGCAGCATGCACATGCACCCGTGCACACGTATGCACATGCACACGCGTGTAGTCTGTCCTCCCCACCGTACGGGCCACATCTCACAGATCTGGAAGCAGAGGTCCACAGTGCTCACGCGGCTGCTCAAGGACCCCCAAGAAGTAAGCAGTTCCTAACGCTGACAGTGCTGTGATTAGTCTGCACAAGAAAATGCCAGACAATAAGGGCTTTAAAAACAATGGAGGGGGCACCCGGGGGGCTCAGTCGTTAAGCACCTGGGCTTGAGCCCTGCATCCTTGGGCTCCCTGCTCCACGAGAAGCCTGCTTCTCCCTCTCCTACTCCCCCTGCTTGTGTTCCTCTCTCACTATCTCTGTCAAATAAATAAATAAAATCTTTAAAATAAAAAAATAATAATAAAAGCAATGGAAGGGGGGCTCCTGGGGGGCTCAGTCGTTAAGCGTCTGCCTTTGGCTCAAGTCAGGATCCCAGGGTCCTGGAGTCAAGCCCCACGCCAGGCTCCCTGCTCAACGGGGAGTCTGCTTCTCCCTCTGCCTCTCCCCCTGCTCGTGATCTCTCTCTCTCTCTCTCTGAAATAAATACAATCTTTTAAAAAATAAAATAAAAGCCATGGAGCACCTCTAAATTCCATTAGGAAAAGAATGAGATTGGAAAGCCCAATGTGGGACTCTATCCCAGGACCCTGAGATCATGACCTGAGCCGAAGGCAGACGCTTAATGACTGAGCCCCCCAGGCGCCCCTAATGAGGGGTCTTGATCTCAGGGTCATGAGTTTGAGCCCCACGTTGGATGTAGGGGCTTTAAACCCAAAAAAAGGAAATATATGTTAAAAATCTTTCTTAGTTCATTGAATGAGGGAGCCAGACAGATGACAACCCTGGCTGGAAGGCATCGAGGAGACACGGCCGTGGGGACACAGTGAGAACACTGAGCGCCACAAGACATACGTCAGGGACGCGGAAATTAGCGAGCAAACGGGGCAGAACCATCTTTTCCACGGGGGACAATGAGCCAGCACAGCCTCAAATCCGAACGAGGAGCAACCCCATGGCGCACACCTTTCCCTCGCCGCACAAGGGGGCGGTGCAAGCCCTAGGCCTGCGGTCGCGTCTGCGCCCCGTGAGGTCCCAGGAGGAAAGCCTCTGCCTCGTTCCCCGCTCGTCCCGAGCTCCGCAAGGCGCCCGATCCGTGGCAGGTGCGCAGCGAGCGAGCAAAGGGGTTCACACCTCCTGAGTGTCCACTCTGGACCCAGAGTGAGACTCAAACCACAGGGAACTTGGAGGGGGCCGCACGAGACTCCTCGAGCTCGGAGAGGCACAAAACGGAGAGTCAGCACAAAGTCGGAAGATGACAAAACCCTTGCCTCGAGCCCCAAGAGCAGGCACGGACGGTACGTGTTAAGGGCCCAGAGACTATGGACCATGCCCTTTACTGCTCCGGAGGGGCCCCCGCACACCCAGCATTCCTCCGGCTGAAGCAACGAATGCTTCCATGACCGGACTTCAGCCCACATGCAACTGGTTTTTTAAACTCTTTATTCCTATTGGATAATCTGACTCCAGAGAAACAGTGGTCGTCTAGTCTCTGACGCGAAGCTGGAACTCAGCATTCAGCAAAATACATGAAAACTGGGGCGCCTGGGGGACTCAGTGGGTTAAAGCCTCTGCCTTCGGCTCAGGTCATGATCTCAGGGTCCTGGGATCGAGCCCCACATCGGGCTCTCTGCTCAGCAGGGAGCCTGCTTCCCCCCCTCTCTCTGCCTGCCTCTCTGCCTGCTTGTGATCTCTTTCTCTCTGTCAAATAAATAAAATCTTTTTTTAAAAAAGCTCTAATAAAAAAAAATACATGAAAATTAAATATCCAACCAAACCATGCCCATCAATCATCCCAAAACCTTCTCCTCAGCAGGTCGGAGAGAAGCCACGAGATGGGAATTAGGACAGGTGTCCCCCTCCTCACAAGCGCCGAGAGTCCCTCCTGGGCCCCGGGGAAGGAAGAAGGCCCGGGTGCGGGTCTAGTGAGCCCCGCGGGGCCCCTCATGCCCACCACCCTAACTGGGCTTTAGGACCCACCCTGAAAATCAGGTTCACTACTGCAGTTTGAGGACGAGGCAGCTGAAACTCAGAGACAGAAAGGAGGATATCCTCCCAGAAAACTGTCCCTACTGATTCAGCCAAAAAATAAAATCCGCTGCCTCCCAGACGCAGCCGTGAGCTGAAAGTTGCACCACGAAACTGTCGAGCAGCCCGAGACGACCGCTTTCAGCACGTCTTCACACATCAGCCGTCTGCCCTGAGCAGACATCCTGCTTTGAGCGAGAGCACAGCGACCAGCAGGCCACCGGGCTCTGTGTGGGGACACGGCCCTGGGGGCCTTCCCGGCACACAGGCTCGACCCGATCCGGAGGGTCTGCGAACAGGCCAGGCCGCACGTTGTACCACAAACCACGGGGAGTGCGCGTCCTTCCCCTGGACTCGGACCCCGAGGCCTAGACGGCCGCCGAGCCAGGCCCTCGAGCTCCTGGTGGCGGCAGCATGTCCCACGGGCCCTTCTTGAGCCAGGTCACCCAGGAGCATGCGGCCGAGTCCGCAGGCGCGAGATTCGGGACCCCGTCTCAGGGCAAGTCCAGCGCTGTGCTGACCTGCGGGGCCGGCACAAGGACACAAGCTTGGGCACCTTGATATGGGACAGGAATGGAGCCCACGAACGCCGTTAGTGAGAAGCCGGGGGGCCCAGCGCCTGGAGATGGTTTCAGGCTAGCACCCCAGGGCGCCGGCGCCCGACGGGCGCACGGAGGTCCCCGTCGTCCCATCGTGTGCACGCGCAGAGGCCCCGTGTGCCCAGAGCGCACCACAGGCTCGCTCCCCCTCACCCCAGAGGTCGCCTGTGAGGGACATGCATGCTGGTGACCACGTGCAGAAAGCCTGGGGCAGTCAGCCCAGCACATCCACTTCCGGGCTTCGGGTGACCTGGCACGGACGTGACCTTGTCACCTCCCAGGGCCCTGGGACGGGATCCAGGAGCTAACACACGTCCAGAGCTGGGAACGGCCCCGGTGTATAGAGTGAGGGCTAGGTAAGCAGCAGCTGCTATTCAGCCAAAGTCTGCGACGGGACCTCCCCGAGGGGAGGCGGCTGAGACGGGGTCCGGAGGACGGCGAGGTCGCAGATGGGCCTCCACAAACAGCAGCACGTTCAAGCCGCTCTGCGCAGCCCAACACTGCCTTTCGAACCCAGGCCGCAGGTGTAACCCGCACGGAAAGGGCTCCCACACCAGGTGCAACTGCTTTGCTGCCCCCCCCCCCCGGCCCCCCGGACGCCTGTGAAGGATCCTAGTGATGAGACCAGACCTCTCGAGGGACACACAGGGACGGGCCGGCAGAACACAAAACTGGACGTGAGGGCAGCTGTGGTTAGAACCCTGCGTCTGGGCCACGCCCACCCGCCAGAAAAGGCCTTTTGTTTCTCTACCGAAAACAAGAACAACAGCATCGCTCCAGCAAAGGGACGGCTCTCCTGCGGCCCACGGGACCGGCCTCGACCCCGACCCTGACGCCGGG
The DNA here is from genome assembly GCA_028646535.1 of Procyon lotor. Taxonomy (NCBI): domain Eukaryota; kingdom Metazoa; phylum Chordata; class Mammalia; order Carnivora; family Procyonidae; genus Procyon; species Procyon lotor. Next base: position 165,685,560 of record CM053605.1, read on the forward strand.
ACAGACTTAGTCTGAGCACTCCGGGCTCTCGGCTGCCTCCCCGGCTGGCCACCCTCCAGCTGGAGACGCCGTGGGACAGCTGACACGTCCTTTAGGTCCACGGAAGGAGTCATGCCCAGGGAGTTGAGTGAGCACGGGGGGCTGAGCAGGAAGCCGAGACCCCGCAGCCCACCCTCTTCCAGAAGTGATCAGGCTGCTGACTGCCAGTCCCTCCCGCACAGGCCCCAGAGGCCACAGACTGTGGAAGCAAACGCCCACCAACCGGGGACGTCGAGGTGTCCCAGCTCGGTCACGGCCAGGCCCTCATCCCACGGGCCGCCTGGCGGGTGCGGGGGGCAGGGGGTCTGTCCCTTCCGAGCAGGGACAGCCGGCCTCCGGGCTCAGCGGGCAGGGCCTGAGCAAAGCGCCATGACCTCCAGGCCTGGCTTCCCGCAGAGGGAAGGCGACGGGACCCCGGCCCCACGAAGCGGCCGTGAGGCCCAGAGCGTGACAGGCGCCCCGGGAGCCCTGCCGCTCACAGGGTCCCAGCCTCCGGGACGGCCGGGCTGCCCATCAGCCGCCTGGACGCCCCCCGCGCGGCTCCTCCGCACGAGGGCCCCCGTGACCTCCCAGGGGACCGAAGCAGGGGCGGCCTGAGATGACATCCCGGAGTCCCCACACCCTGGCGCCAGCCCCTGTGCTCCCACCGACGGGCTGCTGGACGTGGGGCACGAACTTCCAGAGTCCGTCTCTTCATCACAAAGAGGAAGAGGCTGAGAAGACGGGCGGTCGCGGGAGTCGCGCCCTCTGCTACGTCCGCCTGTGCCCAGTTACACCGTGGGGCCGCGAACGCCCCCTGCCCGGCCCCCTGCCCGGCCCCCTGCCGGGCCCGGAGGGAAGACCTGAGCAGCTCCACCCTCGAATCCCGAATCCCGGCCGTGAGGGGTGATCAGACGGCCTGGGGCCGTCCCCGCCCACCCACAGCCCTCAGGCCCGCAGGCGACATGCTCCGCAGGAGTCTGCTGAAACCAAGTCTAGAAAGCGCGTGCATTGGCTCAGCTCACCCGCTCGGAGCCGCTCGGAGCCGGAAGGCAGAGTTCCAGCAAGCGCGGGGTTTTGCACGCTGGCCAGAAATAATCGATCCCTGGAAACCAAGGGATTCGTGGCCACAGCGGCCCTCACCAAGTTCCGCAAGTGACCTTCTTTCTAAAACACGCTGCGGAGACCAAAGCAAACCATGAAATGTGTGTTTCGTGGCCAAGAAAAGAAATCAAGACCGAAACCTGACAATTCTTAGGTCTCCTCCTGCTAGGGGCCGCCCCGAGAACGCCCTGCCTTGGTCCGGACACGCGGGCGCTACACCTGCAGAGAAATGAACCAACCTCCCCCAGAGTCACCCACACGGGCTCGCGTCGAGTCAGCGAAGAAGAACAAGCCGCGGCCGACTCTGTTCGCAAAGGCGGCTGGGTGATAAAGCCCACGGGGTAAACTCTCCGAGTCTGTCCGGGAAAACGCGAGTCTCGCGACCGCTACGAACACAAAAACTAACCTCGCCACAAACGGTGTTGGGTCAAACTGGTGTCAAAAGTACACCGACCCTAAAACCCAAAGAGCCTACTCGTAGGTCATTTACCTGGGAGATGAAATTTTGTGTTCACACAAAAACTTACCTGGGAGATGAAATTTTGTGTTCACACAAAAACCTCCGTGAGAATAGTTATAGTGGCTTCATCCAAAATCACCAAAAACTGAAAGCAATCCAAGCATCCCTCAGGGGCCGACAGGCAGGGACGCTCGCCACAGCACCGAGGAATTCAAATACCTTCAGGAAAAGGAGCCAGGACCCAAATGCTCCGTAGTCTGGGTCTAGAGAAGACGGGACTCTAGGGACAAGGACACATCGGTGCCATCTGGGGCCGGGAGTGAGTGAGCAGAGGAGATTCCCAGGGACACGAGACTGTCGTCAACGGTGGAAATGTTTTGTATTTTGATTATGGTCCTACAACTCTAGGTATGTGGCAAACTCCTAACTATACACTAAGAAAAGTGAATTTTACTGCATGGAGGCAACCATTCAATAAACCTTACTTAGATATAAAACACAACCTAGACAATTGTACCAAAAAACAAAACTATTACCTATACAAAACTTGTTGCCAATTTTTAAACAAAGCTTTTAAAAATCCACGTGGGAAAAAAACCTCCCTGATCTGCGCAAATAGCGTATTAAGTACAAAATAGCATTCCACTATGTGTAATCTAGTTTTTAAGATTTTAGATATTTATTTGAGAGAGACACAACGAGAGAGGGAAGACAAGCAGGGGAGTGGGAGAGGGAGAAGCAGGCTCCCCGCCAAGCAGGAGCCTGACACGGGGCTTGATCCCAGGACCCTGGGGCCACGACCTGAGCAGAAGGCGGACGCTTAACCACTGAGCCCCCCAGGCGCCCGCCACTCTGTGTAATTTCAAGAACAGAGAATCCGGAGCCCACGCTGGAGGCACATGTGACAGGAGCCTATCTCTCCAGGGTCACGCGCTGGGACGGAAGATGGGGGAGAATCAGACGTCAGCGTTCTTCACCTTTGCTCTCAGCCCTTGAAAAAGACGCCTCCTTTCTGACCCCCACGGGGTCAGATGTGATACCCGTGGTCATTCCAATTCGGTTTCTCCTCTGGCTGCTTTTGAGACTTCCTCCTTGTCTTTCGTTTTCAGGGTTTAGTTACGTTGTATCTCTTTCCGTTTATCCTGTTTGGGGTTCCCCCGGCTTCTGGAACCTGCGGGTTTCTGTCTCTGGCCGGCTCTGGGAAGCTCCCGGCCATCACTTCTGCTGGGACTCTGAGCCCCCCTCCCTTTCTCCTGTCCTTCCAGAAGGGGGACGGCGGTGGCGACCTTCCGCCCCACCGGCCACGGACTCGGTCCCTCTGAGCTCTCCCCGTACTCCAGGCTGTGTTCTCAGTTATCCTCCCCACCGTTCCTTCCTCCTTCTCCCCTCCACCTGGCTGAGGGTTCTCCCGCTGAGCCTTCTGGTTTTGTTACTGCCCTTTTTGAACTCAGAGATTTCCATGGGGGTCTTCTTTAAATTGGATTTTGCCAAGGCTCTGGTTTTTTTCATTTGTCGAGGGGTCCACGATTGTTCACGGAAGCAGGCTCAGGATGGCTGCTTTCAGGCCCTTGTGGGGACACGCGACGACCCCAGTCAGCTCCGGGCCGGCCTCTCATCATTGTCCTTTTGACTCAGTTGGCGATCTCCCTGGTTCTTACATGATGAGTATTCTCTTTTATTAAAACCCGGACATTTCCACCGTGTGCTATGAGACTCGGGATCTTCCTTAAAACTTCCCTTTGAGCTGGTCCCTTCGTCCAGGAGGGGCTGGGGGGCTGGGCGGCGAGGACAGGTGCTCTTTCCTGAAGGGGGAGGCAGAAGTCCAGACTCCACAGGCACCCCCCGGGGGGGTCTCGTCACCCCCACCCCCGGTGGGGGGGATGAGAGCCCCCGTTCCTACGAGATCTTGGTGGTGGGGATGGGGGTCCCCAGCTTTTTCTGAGTGTTTAGCTGGACTACAGCAGGTGTGGTCTAAAAGGTTTGTTGGGGCGCACGGGGTAGCCCAATCTGTTGAGCGTTGGACTCTGGATTTCAGCTCGGGGTCATGATCTCAGGGTCCTGGGATCGAGCCCCGTGTCAGGCTCAGTGGGGAATCTGCTTGAGGTTTTTCACTCTGCCCCTCCCTCTGCTCGCACAGTGCACACTCTCTAAAAATAAAATAAATCTTTTTGAAAATAACAAAAATAAGTAAATACATACATACATACATACATACATACATACATAAGAGGTTTGTTTACTAGGCTACCTCTTTCCTGATCCTTTGGTAAATGAATGGGCTTTTAATTTTATCTTGTTTTTTCTGTTCCCCTTGGCATTTCTGGGTTGCTGGCTTCTTCAGCTCCAACTCCGGGGGAAATGAGGCCAAAAGAAAACCCAGGGAGCTCACCACTGTGTCACTCTGTGGACCTGGGAATCCCAGCCAGCCTGCATTCACCCCACCTTTGAAACGAAGGCTGGCATCTTCCTAGGCCAGTGGACACACAACAGCAGGACCAGGAAAATCTGTCATCACAGTGATGAAGCCACTCCTCTAAGAAGGACCAGTCATGGGGCGCCCGGGGGCTCAGTCGGTAAAGCATCTGACTTCAGTGCAGGTCATGATCCTGGGGTCAGGCTCCCTGCTCTCTCTCTCTCAAATAAATATTTTAAAAATATATAAAGAAGAATGAACCGTCATTTAAGCTAATGTGTACATACATGTGTGTAGAGCTGTGTGTAAACATTTTTTGTGCAGGAAGGGAAGTGATGGGAAATCACAACCAAGCAAGAGGGGCAAGTCCAAGTTGAAATCACAAAACCTAGATGATCTTCCAGGCACATTAAAGGGGATTCAGGCACGAGTTAACGAGTATGGTTGACCTTAATTAGTTAAATTCTCCTGAACCAGCACCGCACTAGTGAGCCTAAAATACCTCCTCCCGCCCCCAGAATCCTCGGAGGCCCCCCGGGAGGACTGCGGGCCGACCTCCCAGCCCGCGCACGGTTCACAGGCGTCCTTTGTCCGCCGAGGTCTCGAAGGATAATGGCGCCTTGTCTGCCCCGCTGAACCCAGAACCCTCGGTTTCCTTCCACCTGTCTTAACACCCGCATTCACATTCAGGCCACTGTTTCCGATCAGGAGAGCAGGGGAATTCTGCAAACGCGGCCTTGCGCCCACGGGTGAGCCCTGGAGCCCGCGGTGACGGACAGATGGGGACCCACCTCCGCAGACAAGGGCTCGGCCACAACGCGGGCTCTGCAGGTGTGGCGCCCAGATCCCAGAGGTAAACTGAGATGTTTTTCCAAGAACTTTCTCCCAGTGGGGGCGCATGTCAGTGTTAAGTCCAAGCTCGCACAGTGCAGCTACCCCCAGCCCGGCTCCTGCGTGGAGTGGACCACACGGCGCCCCCCGTTGCCTGTGGGTGATCGCGGGCTCCCCAAGGACCGGATGCGGGTCTGTAAACGCATCAGTAAGACCTCAGCTGTGACGACCAGCTCAGCCTGCCGATCTCCCACGTCTGATCTCCAGGGAGGGGACGTCACCCAGCACACGCTCTCCCGTCACACAAACACCGACCGCGGCGCTCAGGGCCACCACGTCCGGACCTCTGGACCCCTCGGCAGCTGCACGAACGTCAGCAGAGTCGGCGAAGATGTGACTCCTCCAACCTCAGCTCCAGTTTGCACAGCTGTCCGCCCACCTGGGCACCAAGCTCTCGGGGCTTCTGGACCACACAGTGCCCACAGGCCAGGCCAGGGGGGCGGCGAGCAGCGACCCCGCGGTCCCCATCAGAGAGGCGACTCTCCGGCTCATGCACGACACCAGCCTTTCCCTGTCGTTCCCTGGATCCAGGAGTCCGGGGGGAGCTGGGGGTGAGGCGTCTGCACACAGTGGCCGGGAGATGATGGGGGCTCCCGGTCCTCAAGGACGGCCCGTCGCCTCGGGCTTCTTCAGCTGTGTGCCTCCTCATCCTTCCGACGCTCACGAGGCAGAGGCCCTCGGCTCTGCCTCGGGGCCAAGAGCTCTCAGCCAACTCCACGGGCACCACGATCTCATACCCAGACCTGCGGCATCTTCTCCAGGGTTGCCCCAAAGTTATGCGAGAGAAAGACCTTAAACCAACTGTCACCTCGGGGAGGCAAGGGTGGTTCGACGTCCTCAAATCAACGTGACACGTCCCATTAACAGAGTGAAAAAAAGAATCACGATCGTCTCCGCAGATGTGGCAAAGCCTGTGACAAAACTCAACACCCGTTCGTGATAAAAATGGTTAACAAATTAGGCATGGAAAGAACACATCTGAACATACAGTCATTACACCAACTGTCTGCATCTCCCCTCTCTTTGGTCTCTGCATTTACTGCAGAATTACTTACTGGGGCCCGCTCATGCCTGTCCTTCTGTGACACTCGCCGGTCGTTAACCGTGGCCCTAGCACCCGGGGCTAGGAGATGGCTGTTTCCTCCTTAGACGCGAACTCAGCACCTCCTTCCCGGTACTACTGCTCAAGCACTGGCCAAGACCAACCCAACGCTCCACCTGGGCACAACAGTCGTCCCCATCTTACAGAGGAGGACAGAGAGGTGGAGACACAGCAGCCACAGAGCCAGGGGTGTGGCTGGGTGGCCAGGGGCTGTGGCTGGCAGAACAGCACACACCACCCCCACGGGCACCCCGCAGAGACGCCCTAAACCCTGCAGCCCGCAAGAGGTTATGTTCCGTGGCAAGGGGGACTAATGTTGCAGACAAATTAAAGTTGTGAACCAGCTGACCTCAAAGAGTAACAGGAGGAACCCAGTGACATCACAGGGGTCCTTTAAATGTGGGGGACGGGGCTTGACAAGTCAGGGGCCGAGAGACACGATGACAGACACCGCAGCATTGGGGATGGGGGACGAAGAAGCCACGGGATGCGAGCAGGCTCCAAAAGCCAGAAAAGGCACCAAAACAGATTCCCCCTGAAACCTCTAGAAGGAGCACAGACGGCTGATGCCCTGGTTTTAGCCCCGGTCAGACCCATTTAGGACTTCTGGCCTGCGTTTTTCAAGCCACTAGGTTTGCTACTGAGACAGAGTTGCATCCTGGGAGCGGGGACTCCTGTGACAACGCTGGCCGTGGCTTTGGAACCAGGCAACACGCAGAGGTGGGAAGAACGTGATCCGCACGATGGAAAGAGCCTGCCCGGCACAGGCCGTTAGGAATTCGATTCTAACAGGGCCGCTAGCAAAGGCCCAGGAGGAAAAGGGAGCGCGGCAGAGAAAACTCGTCCTGTCTTTAGAGGATGCCCACAGGCATGAAGACCTTAGGGAGAAAGACGGGACGCTAGTTAGAGTGTTGCCAGGGTGAGCTCAGACGGAAACAGGGACTGTGCTCCTGGAGGAAAGGGGGGGAGTGCTCCCGGGTGATCTTCGCGGGTCGGAGGATACCGAGGGTGCAAACCTGGGCCGCATCCTGTCCTCCAGGGGCTGCAGCCTTGAGGGACCGGGACTAACGGAGGCCGACTAGCCTTCCAGGGCTCTGGGGAAGGCGTCTCTTTGGATGATCAGATGTGAAATGACACCACTTCTTTCCCTGGGTTTGCCTCTTTCCCCTCCCCCGGGGTTGAAAGCCCACGGAGCTGCCGCCCCGGGGCGGAGGAGGGGCTGGGTTGACTCCATCTCCAGGGCAACTGCCTTTTGCTTCCAGAACTTACCAAAGCTTCACGGTGAGTTCCCCACACCTGTCTGCCCCACTAGGCAAGCATCGAGCGAGGCACGGTGAGCGGAATGCACGGCACCTGGACAGACCAAAGTCTGATCCCTCAGAGGTTCTGTCAGCCTCCACGGCCCCACCCCAGATGCGGACGTGACTTTGCCCGCCTCAGAAGGCCTCTTGTGTCCCTGAATCACACACCTATTAACCAGCCCAGCAAACCGCTCCTGGCCTCTCCAGCAGGCAGCAGGACGAGAGCAAGTAAGACTCTCACCCCGAGAGCACCGAACAGCCTGACACCGCGCACCACCACCCCCCCCCCCCCCCCCCCCCCCCCCCCCCCCCCCCCCCCGCCACCGCCTCCCGTGGGTAGGGCCAGCATTAAAAACCATCCTCTGGCAGGTCCTTATCCTCTGCCTTCGTTATGAAAAGTCAAATGAGCACAGCCTAAAACACAGTGTCTGCGGAACGGGAAGGACGTTCAGGAGCAAGACCAAAAAAGCCCACCCACAGTGGCTGGGCTGCCGGGCACAGAGATGGCCTGTGCCTCGGTCACCCTGTGCATGTGCACACAGGTCAGCAGTGTGGGGACCGACCTGGCCAGCCCCGCCGCCCAGGGAGCCTGCCCCGGTGCAAAGTGCAAACGAAGGGTGCCAGGAACAAGAAGGCAGCAGCCAGGAAATGAGTCGCCGCCCCGGGGGCACGGCGTCTGCTGTATTACAAAATCCTCCGGTGATCAGGATCCCGGCTGCGTCATGTCCTGGTCACCGAAGAAAGCGGCCATTCAAAATCACTTTGCAACATCACACTCTGGACACTAGAGACGCCTGCTCGGACACCAGAGGTCACCTCCCATTCCAGAAACCCCACCTCCCACGGCAGAGGGCAGCTTCTGGCGGCAGCCGCCACGGGGCCGCTGGGCTGGGGACCCCAACACCAACCCCGATCGTCCCAGCCGGCCAGCTAAAGGACCGACAGGGCCAGCCTTGCACAAGACAGGCAGCAGAGTCACTTCAAAGCGATGTGACTTCTGGAGCTTATGTTCCATCCCTACCAAATGGGTAGCACTACAAAGTCAGCTTCAGGAAAGCGTCGGGGAACATCGATGTGCAGCCTGGAGAAGAGAGCAGGGTGGGCACATCTGTACCCGGGAGACGCTGTTTTCACAGCGTGACTGCAAATCATTTAGTCAGACATGAAGCACCGTACTAAAAAAGCACCAAAGGAAGCAGGATGGGGAAGGTGAGGTGGGACATCGGTAAGCTCCGTTAACTCCACCATCAACAGAGAACTGGTTCTAACTGTGTTTACCTAGCAGACCGGGGTGCCCAAGCGGGCAATCTAAACTTTCTAGACGGGACCTTCGGTATACAAGTCCCTTCTGAAAGTGCTGGGCTTATGGGAGTCGTGCGCATCGAAAATGTGCCCAACGACTCGTGGTGTCTTTATTTACTTCAAGCACCTTCTTCCTTTCCTGGGGAAGGAGGAAAACCCTATGATAGGCCCTAGTTACCAGTGCACTTTCGCAGAGTGAACAAACCGAAAGCCTGAATCAAGACCCTGCGATTTGCAATTTGGAAAAATCACAAAAACTACATGTACTAAAAATAATTCATTGCTATCTTAAAAATGCTTCTGCAGAAAACCGGGTCAAAGCCCCAGGACAGATAGGAGCTGAGATCAGGCAGTGGGAAAGGCAGAAGAGCTCCGGGCTAAGGGCAGCCACCTGACTGGGCTTCCTGGTTTCCTGACGAAACCCCGCCGGGAAGGCTCGTGGCTCAACTTCCTCTTTTGTAAAGAAGAGGTAATTACACTAGCTTTGCTCACCCCTCCAGGGTGGCTGGGGGTATCAAATGCGATCACGTTCATGAGCCGCGGCTTCCCATTAGCAGGACGCTGGGGCTCGGGAGCCAAGAAACCACGGGTGCGCAGACACCAGGAGCCTCTCTCTTTGGAGTGTCACCCGTACTGTCCCTAAGAGCCACCAGGGGCTGAAGTTTCCCGACCCGCAAAGGAGAACAGGCAGGGACAGAGAGGGGCCCAGGGCGGCCTCGCACTGGGACTAGGCGCCCGATCCCGAGATGAGGTCACACGCAGTGAAGGGGGGACCCTGTGCACGGGGACCCTGCCCTGGGGGAGGTCTCGCCCTGGGACACCCCGGCCCTGGGAAATGCTTCTCTCCCGCTGGAAGCACCTCGTCTGCGCAGCCCAGGACGGCGGTCCCGAGCGGTGTCCGCCCTCACCTGCGGTGTCCCAGATGGAGATGTTGTAGGAGCGCCACTGCTTTAGGTAGAAAGCACCGCCCACCGTGCTGACCGTGTCCGGGAAGCGCCGCTCCATGTACCTCTGCAGCAGCGACGTCTTGCCCACGTTCATGTCCCCCAGAAGCACGATCTTCCCATCGGGCTTCCTCATCTTCCCGCAGGAAGGCCCCCCTCCTGCTTCCCGCGCGGGTCCGGCTCGTGCGCCCCGGGCGCCGCCCCCGAGCGCTCGGACCCCGGGACTCGCGAGTACCCGGACTCGCGGAGACGCGAGCTCGCGGGGAGCCCGAACTTGAGGGGCCCGCGGGGACCCTCCGACTCCGACGCCTGGGAGCGCGGAAGAGGAAGTGCGTCTCCGAGCCCGGGCACGAGAGGGAAACCCAGCCCAGCGCCCACCTGGGGTGTCCAGACCGCGGCAGTCCGCACCCGTCGGGGCCCCGGGCTCCGCCCCGGCCCCGCCCCAGGCCCCGCCCCGTGGCCCCGGCCCCGCCCCCTGGCCGCGCCCCGGCCCCGCCCCCACCTTGACCGCGCCCCAGCTGCGCTTGGCTCCTGCGCGAGACGGCGGACTCAGCCCCGCGGGCCGCGTGGGTCGTGCGCCGGCCGGAGGCTCCTCGGGCCCCTCGCGCACGTGCCCCGCGGCGCGCGGGGAGTCGGATGCCCTTGTCTGCGGGCGCAAATGTAGCCCCTAGTCCAGGCCGCTGCCAGAGGTTCACCTTCGAGGAGCATGATTAAGGATTAGTGATTAGAGAGCAGGGAGGCGCCCGACAGGGTCGCTTTTGTTTCGCGGTCCTCACTTCTGCGGGAAATCCTTTGTGCCGTCTTAGGTCTGAAAGGTGGAAAACTTCGGGGTGAAACTCGCCTTTGGCGGTTGCAATGCCAACTGGCAAAAACTTTCCTCCTTCCTTTTTTAAGTGAACCTTGAAATGCTTCTAAAATGGGCAGCGTGTGGCGTTTGGTATTTATTTTAGAGAAAATGCTGAGGCAGAACTCGGCGCTCCGGTTTGAATCCCGGTCCCTGGAAGGGGACATGGCCCCTTCGGGTGCTGTGGGACACGGGGGGGCAGAGGTGTGGGAGCATCAGACACGTGAGGTCACGGCCACACCGACCTTTCCTAACTCCTACTCCCTCTGTCCGGACACCTGCTGCGCTGCCCGCTGGGCCGTGGCCACTCTGCGCGTTACCCGCCCGCTCTCCTCCAGGGCCCTATCCTGCTTTGTGTTCTTACCGCTCTCTGAAATCGTATTGCTTATCCACACGTGGAGTCTGCAGCCTCTCTCTCCAGAATGCAAACTCCCTAAGTGGAGAACGAAGGCACACAGAAATGTAGATAAAATTTCAACTTCCTTGTAAACCTGCTGCCCGTTGACAAGTACTTGAGCCAGGCCGAGTGCTCCTCCAGAAACCTCCCGTCTTACAATGCCTCGCTAGAGGGAAAAGGGGAAAAACAACTTGGTTTGAGAATGGCTGGGTGTCCAGGATTTGGGGGCTCCTTTAGCGTTATGAAAATCCTTTTGGAAACTCCCTTTGTCTTTACCTCCCCCAGTTCCAATGCTCCTCAGGATCCCAGTGCAGCCCTTTCTGCCCACAGGTCCTGTCGCTGTGCTGTGATAAAAACCACCTTTTTGCATGCAAGAAGTCTCAAGAATTCCTTCTTGACCCTCAGCTCCTGACCCCAAACATTTCCACATCATCAGAAGGGACTTTGTGTGGGGTGCTCACCAGTGAGGCTGGTGAGAGCATATCTTGTGCCCAACAGCTGCTCAAGAAAGCTCTGAATCAGGGGCGCCTGGACGACTCCGTTGGTGAGATGTCTGACTCTTGGTTCAGGCTCAGGTCATGATCTCAGGGTCGTGGGATCCAGCCCCGCATCGGGCTCTGCACAGGGCATGGAGTCTGCTTAAAATTCTCTCTCTCCCTCTCGCTCTGCCCTTCCCCAGCTTGAGCTCTCTCTCTTTAAAAAAGAGAAAGAAAGCTTTGAGTTAGGAAAGAATGAGTGAGTTCACCATCCTCTTGAGACCAGAAGCCGTGTCCCGAAAGCACATTTTTTGTTTGCTTCACCTGGGCAGCCCCCAGCCCCCCATCTGTGTGGGCAGGCCCCTCCTCCAGGCCCCCCTCTGGTGAATGTCCCCCCCCCCAGCCCTCCCATGCAGTGAAGCCCCCGGCCCTTCTAACCAGCTTATTGTATTCACTATTATTTCATTCCTATGTCCTGCAGCAATTTTAAAATTCCCTAGGGGCAGGGAGCATGTTTTATTTTTATTTTTTTTAAGATTTTATTTATTTGACAGAGAGAGAGATCACAAGTAGGCAGA
>CM053605.1:165697889-165720890 GCA_028646535.1 Procyon lotor
GGGCCAAGGTCTGTGCTCTGTTCCCGTGCATTTGAATACATTTCAATAACTGAAGGTTGTCGCACCTGGAAAAACTGCTGCTCTCGGAGCAGGTTTGCAGGGGAGGGACCATCTGGCCCAGTGCCTGGGGCATACGATTCACTCAGCAACTCGGTAAAAAAAAAAAAAAATTTAAATTGTCCAGCACTTTGAACCACTAAATTCAACCAGGAGCAAGTCTCAGTATCATCAAATTTCAACCACTCCTGAAAAATGCCAAAAGACTGTCAACCACCTTATTTCTGTTCAGGAGGCCGGAGGGAGGAAGGAGGCAGATGTCGGGGTGAGTCTGTTTAAAGAGCCTCTTACCTGCCAAGGACGATGTTTGTTCTGCCTGGGCTTAAGCCACGGGCCTAACAGGCTAATCCTTTTTCCGATGGCTAGATGAAACGTTCCTATGGCCGAGAAAAATAGGCAGCTTCCTTTTAAAAGAGATGCAAACTGAGCAATTCTGGGACTCTCTGCAGTGAAAATATAAGAAAACGTGGTTGCTTTCGTTGGATTTTGCTCAGTAACTCGGGAGTGTTTGTAGGTGCCCTTGATGTCGTTTTTGGAGGCGTGTTGGTGGTGTTGAGGTCCGGGGCCCACGGCCAAGAGAGAATCCTTGAGACGCGTTTGGTGCAAAATGCTGGCAACTGATTGTAGACTTCTGGGCTGGGGGAAGAAAGATAAGGGAAGTCCCAAAAGGACTTTCATCTGCTAAGGGAGACTCACAGGATACGGGAGGCTTGGCTCTTGCCAAACCATGGTTGTTTTTCCCTCTAGCAAGGCGTGAACATTAAACTGAGGGCTTCGGGAGGAGCCTTATACGCTGCCTGGTTCAAGTATTTGTTGGGGCTGCAGGTTATATGGATGTCTAGTTTGGGTTTTATTTGTTTGTTTTTTTTTAAAGATTTTATTTATTTGACAGAGAGAAACACAGCGAGAGAGGGAACACAAGGAGAGGGGATGGGAGTGGGAGAAGCAGGCTTCCTGCTGAGCAAGGAGCCCAATGCGGGGCTCCATCCCAGGACTCTGGGATCATGACCTGGGCCGAAGGCAGACACCCAACGACTAAGCCACCCAGGCGCCCCCATGGACGTCTAGTTTTATCTACGTTTCCTTTGTGCCTCTGTTTTCCATCTCACCTTGCTGTAGAATAATTTTACCTTTTAAAGTATTTTCCTCCTTTTTAAAAAGCAAAGGGAAACAAAACAACTCCAATACCAAACCGTGCCTATCTATCATATATTCATTCAGTGGGGAGGAGCTGAAGCACCAAGTGCTAAGGCCTGACCTAGGAAAAGAGCAATGAGAAAGACAGCCAACAAAATAAACAAGCAAAATATATGGCGTCCTCGACAGGGATGCAATGTTAGATGGAGAAAAACAGAACAGGGACGGTATGTAAAGAATGAGGCCTGAAGGTAGATGCAGGAGGTTCCATTATAAACAAGATGTCTTCAAGAAGTTGTTTTCCTAAGGGATAGGAGGTAAGGCGTTGAACATCTTTTATCTGTTGGAAGAAGGCTTCACTTAGAGGCAGTGAGTGCAAAGGCCCTGAGGCAGAAGCCCACCTGGTGGGCTTGATGGACCACAAGAGGTCAGAGCAGCTGGAGAAGGAGGGGAGAAGGTGAGCTAGACATCACGTCTGTGAGGAGGAGGGTAGGGGGCAGGGAAGGATACTGGGGCCTACAGGTCATCATAAGGGCTGTGGCTTGTACTTTGAATGAGATAAAAGGATACCAGAGGGGACGCCTGGGTGGCTCAGTCGTTAAGCGTCTGCCTTCGGCTCAGGTCATGATCCCAGGATCCTGGGATCGAGCCCCACATAGGGCTCCCTGCTCTGCGGGAAGCCTGCTTCTCCCACTACCATTCCCTCTGCTTGTGTTCCCTCTCTCACTGTGTTTCTCTCTGTCAAATAAATAAAATCTTTTTAAAAAAAAAAAAAAAAAGGATACCAGAGGATTCTGAGAGGGAGAGAGACAGGATCCGTGCTACTCAAGGTCACCCGCCTGCTGTGTCAAGGGGGCCTTGAGAGATGCAGAGACCTCAGGGAGAGACAACGTGTGCTGGGATTAGCGTCATAACAGAGGGGTGTTCAAAGTTGTCAGCAATCTGGGCCTATTTTGAAGGTGGAACTTACAGGATTTGCTCTGAGTTGGATGTGGACTAAAGGGGGAGGGCAGAGAGAGGAGCCGAGGACAAGTGTGTGGAAAGATGGGGTGCCACATCCAGGCTGACGGCAGTCCCTCCCGTGAGCAGGACTTCCCAACCTCAGCACGGCCACAGGCCTGGTACCCAGAGCCCTCTCAGTGGCGGTGGCGGTGGTGTCCTGTGATGTTTGCTTGCCTAACAAGGGCGGCCAGGGGGGAGTGTGAGCAAGCAACTTCCCCAGGGGCACGCACCTGGCTGCAGCAGAGGGCCTGTGGAAGCCTGAGGTCCCGCCCTCGGCACCACGCCAGCTGGGCCCGGACCCCAACCTTTACATCCATAAAATTCTGGTTTCTTTCTCCGTCGTTCATATACACAAGACCCACATCGACTTCAGAACAGAAGCCATGTATGTATAAGTTGTTCCCCGAGTGAACCACAGGCAGGGAAAGATGCTACGCTCCCTGGGGCGGACCCGGGGGGTGGAGCCCTCACATCCCGAGACAGAAGACGGTGTTACCCACTTGTTCCGTCATTTCTTTAAACTCTTCTCTTACCGGAGGGATTGCCAGGTCGGGCATATCTACTCTGTGCCCTTTAGGATTAGGTTCCCACAGACTGGGATAGAAAGCCCCAAATGAGTGCAGTTTAAAAGAGACATTTATTTCTCTCACAAAAAAAGCCCTGAGGTAGACCATTTGAGGCTGGCCTGGCAGTCTGTTTTACAAAATCCACGGGACTCCTTCCAGCTCACAGATCTGCCAGCCAAGAGGGGACTCTCACCCTCCTTTATGGGTTGGAGCTCCAGCCATCACACCCAGGTTCCAAGCAGCAGAGTGAGGAGAGGCAGGCTGTCCAATGACTGACACATGACACTTTTGCTTACATCCCATTGGCCAGAAGTTAGTCACATGGCCATACCTAACTGCAAGGAACGCTGGGAAATGTAGTCTTTACTCTGAGTCCTTCTGTACCCAGATAAAAATTCTCTAATTAGGAAGACAAGGAAGGATAGTGGGGAAGCGGGGGACAGCCAGCAGTTTCTGCCACTCACGTGTAACAAACTCAACCGACAGGCATTTCAAAATGCCCCAATGCCACAAATATTACATCGTTGTAAACCTCCATTAGTGCTGAATTTCAGTATTCTCTTCTCCTGAGGGGCCAATAAGCTTTCAGTTATGCGCCCAGTCTAAATGCTGATCTCACTGGGGCGCAGTGGGCAGACACAGTGCGGGTAGTGGGGTCTGCAAGGGGCGCCGCGGAGGACGCAGTGCACGTGCTCCGTACCTGCCCAGGCTGCCAACTCCCTCCCAGCACCAGGTGATAAAGCTTCATCTTTACAACGGGGTAGGTGGAAATAGGTCTCATTTCCATTTGTGTTTCTTTGACTATCAGTAAGGTCAAAATCTTTATTTAAAAAATCTACTGGCTGGGGCACTTGGGTGGCTCAGTCAGTTAAGTGGCTGCCTTTGGCCCAGGTCATGATCCTGGGGTTCTGGGATTGAGCCCCATGTAGAGCTTCTCTCTGTCCTCCCCTCTTGTGCTCTCTCTTGCTATCTCTCTCTCAAATAAAGAAAGGAAAGGAAAAAAAAAATGTAAAAAAAAAAAACTGTGAACTTTTTTTGAATATTTTTAAATTATGGTGCTACTATAGATTTGACATTCTTTGGAATAAAAAATTGGGAGTCATGTGTGTCATATGTAAATAAGTTTCAAACGTAGAAATATAGCACAAATCATAAACAGGCAAACAAATTTCTATGATATATAACACTGGACAGCTTTTATATATTTGTTTACTCGACCGTGTCAATCTTGTTTATGGAGATTTTTTTTTTTTTTTGCTTGGTTTTGTTTTTAAGAAAGAGAGAGTGTGCCCGCGCACACATGGCGGGGGGCGGGGGGCAGAGAGGGGGAAGGAGAATCCCGAGCAAACTACCCACTGAGGGCGGAGCCTCACGTGGGGCTGGAGCTCACGGTCCTGGGATCAGGACTTGAGCTGAAATCAAGGATCAGACACTCAGCCTGCTGAGCCACGGAGCCGCCACGGGGGTTTTTTCTTTAACGTGCAAGTATTTTTTATTTGTATGTAACCAAATCTAGCAACTTCTCTGGCATAGCTTCTGGCCATCTCAATATCCCCTGTGGTGCCATCAGTGGACTGCTGAAGGCCTGGTGTCCACTGAGCGTCTGGAAAGATCTCAAGAGAACTGAATTTGGAACCGGGGTCGAGCAACTCTGGGCAAGGGCGCTGGCGCTGGGGGCCTGCATCTCCTCGCCTACCAACTGGAGGTGATGCTGCCCCTCTCAGGGCCGCGGGCACGTGGTCCTCTGCGTGGGGGTGCTCAGTAGGCTTCGGTCCCCTTAGTCCCTTTGGGGGGGGCCCTAATTCGACCAGCATTCCGTCAGCCAGCCCCACGGGCACTCAGTAAGCTGAACGGTCCCTGGGGGATGGCAGGCTTGCCCCCGCCAGGGCAGGAAACTGTAGGTGTTTATCGAGTTGGGTTTACTTTTCAATTCCAGAACCACCCCCCCTACCCCGAGTTTCTGCTCTTCCTCCTAGAATTGCCTGCAGCCCCGTCCCTTCCCTGGAGTCGGTTGATGGCCCAGGGCCGGATTCCGGGCTATGCTGCCCTGGGGGCACCTGCTGGAAGGCGGGCACCGCACTCGGCCAGGACGGGACACCCGCACGTCGGGAAGCTCTGCGGGGCCGCCGGGCAGACCACGTTCACGGAAAGACTGTGCAGCCTCAGTGTACACACAGATGTGGGGAGGGGGCGGGCCGAGGTGAGAACATTGGAAAACTCCTCTCCCTGCTTAAAAACAGTGAAACAAAATATCCAGGGCAGCAATGATGTGACTGCTCCACACCAGCCGCGGTTGGAGATCAACGAGCCGCCACAGCCGCTTCCCCTCAGCTTTCAAAACACGCCTTCATTTGATCCGACAAGGAGGCCTTCCATCAGCCTGTTTTCCGTTTATCCCCAAACCATGAAATACATTTAAGGAATTTTGCAAAAATGGAAACAAACTCCAAAAATGGTACATTTCTGATAAAAAGAGAAGCTTCCAAAATAAAAACTGCGTGGTGTCTAAATAAACCCCCATGCGGTGCATGCGGGGCGGGTACAGCTCTGGCCCCCTCCCCCTCAACGCGCGCCCCCCCTCGCCCCCCCACCCGCCGGCCTCAGCAGCATCAGCCCTTAGCCACACACACTGGGGCGACCAGGAATCACCGGGCTGGTCCGGAGGCAGCCCCCAGCGTCCTCCCTGTTGGTGTCTCCCAAAGTATCCGTTCTCTCTACCCCTCGCTCAGGTCCCTCCAAAGCTGGGTGATGCCATAGGTGGACCCCCAGAGTGTGGGCCATCGGTTCTGTCCTGAACCCACTTCCACAGCTCTCCGCACCCATCTCTGTCTGGTGATGGACACCGGTCTTTGTGTTTCTTTCCCCCCAACAGACTGTAACCTCCTTGGGACAAGGATGCTGACATTTTCCCTGGTGTATTTGTCTGCTCAGGCTGCTGGCGGCTTAAAGGACAGATGTTTATTTAGCCGCAGTCCTGGAGGTGGGAGACGAAGGCAGGCCAGGCTCTGGGGGGCACACGAGGGCCCGCGGCCAGCTGCCCCCTCTCTTGCCGGCAGCCTTCCTCACGGGGCTAGGCGTCCAGTCGCAGAGATGGGACACCTTCCTTTCCTCTGGGTGACAGCTTCCTTTGCCCCCTCCAGTCCCCCAAGGTCTGGGACCTTGTTGTGGAGGACCTGTGTCTGTGGGGAGGACTTTGAGGGGCTTCAGGGGACAAGAAAGGAGGGGGAGAAGCCAGCGCTGCTGGGGGGCCTGGGGCAGTCAAGTCCCCGCTCTGCCTCCCGGAGGGTGGGGGTGGGGGCTGTCTGGGCCCCCGCCGCCCTGGCCTCTCACCTCCCCTCTGCCTCTGACCCTGGTGGGAACCCCCCTTTCCTCTCTGGACCCATGGTTTCTCTGGGGCCCTCCTAAGCTAGGACGCCTCTCCGGCTTTCCACTAAGACTTGGAGTCCTCAGCGTCTGGCCGTGCCCTGCATCGCTGTTCAGTTCTGAGAACCTGCTTTCAGGGATGCCAGCCAGCTCCCGGAGTTCTCTGGCCCCACACGTATGCAGTCAGGGACTCTGGGTGGGGTCCGCCTCGTGAGTCTGACAGCTGCGGCCTGGGGTCCCTGCTCTCCGCAGCCAGCCCGTGGGCTAATCCCCCGGCCCCCTTGGCCTCTCCCCACCAGGCCCGCAGCCTCAGGGCCCACCGTGGGAATGCGCTTCCTTTGCTCCAAAGCCCGGCCAGTGCGCTCACCAAACCCTGGCCTTGGCGACACCCCTCTTGCTTCTTTGCAGAGTGAGGGGTCTGAGACCCTCAGAGCTCAGAGGACCTGGGAGCCCCTGTCTGCTTCCCTGTCTCTTGTGCACAAGGTCCTCAGCAAAGCTCCTCCAGCAGGACCGCCCCCCGCACCAGCTTCTCCCCCGAGAAATCTCGAACACACCACCCGGCTTAAGAGAAGGGCCCTCCTGCACACTTGGCCCTCAGACTTTGCTGATCGATCTGCGACTTCATTACTCGATCTGCTAAGGCTTCGTCAAGTTGCGGGTTTGCGGTCTCGCTGGGTTTTGTGTTCTTTTGCTCTTTTCACCTCCCCCCAAAAAGAAATGAGAATAATTCTTCCTTCATCTTTCTCTCAGTCCTACCCTTAGGGCTTGAGGAAGCTCAACTTCCTCTTGCGAAACAGTGGACTTCTTTGCGCAGATAGAACAAGGAACTCTAAATTAATAGCTTTCGATTTTTCAGTCATTTACGGAGGGGATTTTTGAATGTGCTTGAAACAGCGTGTGTGCAAGTCCTCTCCCCACCCTGTGCCACTCTGTCCATCACGACCTCTTCAGCCCGGACGCAGGACGTGTGGGCGTCTGACCCAGGAGAGGGGCGGGGGGGGGGCTCCATTCTCTGGAAAAGAATGACTTTTCCTGGTCTTCCATGGACGTGCCCATTTTGAAAGACCCCACTTCTCATCTGGGACATTTCTTCTCTTACTATTCCCTGGTTCTCAGCTGGAATTCTCAGTGCTGACGAGCAGGTGCACGGGCACACGGCTTCTTCCCTCAGGCGGCTGGCACTCCCGCATTCCCCAGACCCTCGTCGGGCTTGCTGGGACGCTTCCTCCAGGGAGCCCGCCCCCCACGCACCCTGCAACTGCTCTCCCCCTTGTCACCCGGGATCAACCTAACGGTCACTTCAGCCCTTCGACTCACATGTGGGCTCTGACCCTGTTTCCCCACTTCCTTCTTGAGAGTCTGTGGCTTCCCGGACCTTGCTTCCCTCTGCCCCCCACGCCCACCCCCGGGCTCTACCCACACCATGTGGGTTTGCTTTTTCAATAAACGCTCCGCATGTTCTCTGAGTCTCCTGGAAGCCTCGGTCCCAGCACTGACACTCTGTCTGTACAGTATTAGCCAGGTTGCCTTGGAATGGAACTTGGGCCCCTCTGGAATCAAACCTCACTCCTACCAAGAGTAGACTTGTCAAAACAGGGCTTCTTCAAGACTCTAGAATTTCTGAAGTTCTGAAAAAAATTGATAAGCAACAATGAACGTAACGCTGCCAAAAGGATCATGACACTTAGGTCAGAACGTGCCTGCTGCGACTTGTGGCCTTAAGCAACCACTGGGTGCAATCGCAGGATTGCACGGTTCTGGTGAATTCCTCGAGCTGCATCCGGCGGGGTTTGGACCTCACAGAGAGGCTCAGAACACCCCCCACGTGGGCGCAGATGGGGCCGCAGACGGCGGTCTCAGGGACAGCATGGGCTGTGTTGCCAACCCCAGAATGCCCCCCTGAAATTTGTATCTTTGGGGGGAAGCAGCTTCCCTCTACCAGTGCAGACTCAGAGGAGGGGGCCTGAAAATTCAGCAACAGACGGATTAGCAGGAGGAAAGAGAACACGTCTGTTCACACACATGTGGGCGTGCTCGGATGAAGTGGGCCCTGAACAGAGATATAGGGGTTCATGCGCCAACTTAATGGGGGGCAGAAAGGGCTGCTGGGGGGACAAATGGGCCACTGCAGTAATGTTTGTTCTTTTTTTTTTTTTTTTTAAGATTTTATTTATTCGTTTGACAGAGAGAGAGAGATCACAAGCGGGCAGAGAGGCAGGAAGAGAGAGAGGGGGAAGCAGGCTCCCTGCTGAGCAGAGAGCCCGATGTGGGGCTCGATCCCAGGACCCTGAGATCATGACCTGAGCAGTTCAGATAATCTTCATACCAGCTCTGGGGGGCCGAGTGGGTCTCTATGAGACTAGTAGAGGCCTTGCTTGGAATTTGAGCAGGAGGATCCTTCCTCAGGGCTGGCTCGGGGCGCAGAGAGCTGAGCTCCCGTGGGCACTGCTCGGGGCTCCCTGAGTTGTACTAAACAGGATCCTCCTGCCCTCCGGGGAGGCCACAGCCCAGCGTTCCTGGCAGGAAACAGGCAAGACCTCTGCACTTCATTGGGCAATTTTGACTTTGTCGTTAGGATGAAAGATACGTATTTGCTGGGGCCCAAAAGCCTGTGTCCCCCAAATGCCTGCAGTGAGACCCGAACCCCCAAGCTGAAGGCGTTAGGAGGGCTTTCGGGAGGAGATGGGTCATGTGGTAGAACCTCAGGAAGGAGATTAGTGCCCGTAGGAAGGAGACCCCAGGAGATCCCTGACCCTCTGCCACGAGGGGACCCAGGGACAGCACCCTCACCTGACCTGGGACTCCCGATTTATGGGAAATAAGCTCTGTGGTTTGTAAGCCCCCCCAATGTGTGGGGCTTCTAGTTGCCTGAACACACTAAGATAAGTCACTTTTTTTAAGATGACTCAAGAGGGATGAATAAATGCATTTTCATTTCCCAAACACTCTCTCCAGCTTTTGTGTACAACATGAACAGCGGGGGGTCTGAAGACAGGGGTGTCCTCCCTGCAGTAACCCGCGAGGGCCGGGGGGGCCCCAGGATGGGCCCCTTTAAAGAAAGGCACTGTGCCCCGGGTTGAGATACTCATCATTTAAAAAAAAAAAAAAAGAAAGAAAAAGAAAAGAGATACTCATCATTTAGGTTCACTAACTCGTCCACACTGTGGCTCTGAAATATTCCCAGGTACTAGCTCCTCAGATTTCCTGCCCCCCCCGCACAGGCAGCCCTACTTATGGGCGCTGCTCTCATCTGAGCCCCAAGGGTGCTCGGGTCTGCATTCGAATTTCTGCTTATTCTTTAGCCAGCCGGTTGTCCCGACCGTAAGCCTCAACAGACACTGGCCCGAGAGAGCCAGTGCGGATGATCACGGAACTGACCCCGGGTCAAGCCATCTGACCGAGGATTCATGTGCGTCTCAAATCACTTACTGAAGCCGTGAAGAACTGCTTTTTTTTTTTTTTTTTAGAAGATTGTGTTTATTTATTTGACAGAGAGACACAGCGACAGAGGGAACACAAGCAGGGGGAGTGGGAGAGGGGGAAGCAGCCTCCCCACTGGGCAGGGAGCCCGATGCGGGCCTCGATCCCAGGACCCTGAGACCATAATCTGAGCTGAAGACAGAGGCTTTAACCCACTGAGCCACCCAGGTGCCCCCCCCTTGTGGGCATTGTTAAGATAGGTCTCCTTGTACACATCTCTTTTTGATTCTGTGGAAATAAGCCCTTAAGGTAAATTCCCAGAAGTGGATTGCCCAACTCCTGCCCCATTTTCACTGTTTTCTACAAAATTGCAAAACCAGCACATGCTTGTTTGTTTTTTTTTTTTTAAATCAAACATTGCATAAAAATGCAAAGTAAAAATGAAACTTGTTCCATACTGCTCCTCGGGGTGATTACTGTAAACTGTGGAGAGAAGTTTTAATGAAGCAAGTTCAGGTTTAAATCTTTGAGCAACCACGGGAAGGCTCTTATATGTTTAATGCTTAATTTCCTTATCTGAAAATTCCCCTTCTTATGGAGTTTCAGACACTTAAATAAATTATATGTGAAATGGAAGATTCACAAAAATGTCTGTGCACACAGGTCACAATGGGCGTGGATGACTGTCCAAGATCAGAAAGCCTTCACACCCCAACCTTCCAAAGAGAAGACGATTAGGTTGGAAACAAGCAACAAAGGGAGTTAGAGAGCCTAAGCATTTGCGTGTACTGAGTTACTCTGGGATTAAGGAGGAAAGTTGGTGGAAGCATCGAGATGAGCTGCACAGAACCGGATGTAAGCGAGGAGTCCGCGTGCTCTACCTGTGGCCCCAGAGGCCAGACCTGGAGGGAAACTCAGACTTTCCAATGCTTCAATTTAAACGGAAGAAATACAGGCGCTTGGGGGGCTCAGTCGCTGAGCATCTGCCTTCAGCTCCGGTCATGATCCCGGGGTCTTGGGATCGAGCCCCGCATCAGGGGGGGCAAAAATAAATAAAAAATAAATAAAAGGAAGAAATACAAAAAAGAACTAACTTAAAAGATTATGTTTAGGGGCTTAGTAGGTAGAGCATATGCAACTCTTGACCTTGAGGTCCTGAGTCCCAGCCCTACACTGGGTGTAGCGCTTACTGAAAAAAAATAATAATCAACCAATCCCTGCTCTCACTACCAGAATATTGACGTTGACATAATCCACTGATCTTAAAAAAAAAAAAAAAAACTTAATTTTTAAAAAAAGTCCAGGGGCACCTGGGTGGCTTAGTCGTTAAGTGTCTGCCTTCGGCTCAGGTCACCATCCTGGGGTTCTGGGAACAAGTCCCGCATTGGGCTCCCTGCTTGGGGGTGGGGGGGCGGGGGAGCCTGCTTCTCTCTCTCCCACTCTCCCTGCTTGTGTTCCCTCTCTCGTTGTGTTTCTTTCTGTCAAATAAAATCTGTAAAATAAAATAAAAGTTGAAAAAGGAATAGCAAAATAAATTTAAATAAAGCACAAGGAAATATAAAACTAACAAAAATTGATTTAAAAATACAAAGAAAAAATACAAAAAGGATGAACAAAATCAAAACCTACTTAAAAAGATTATTAATAAGGCGCCTAGGTGGCTCAGTGGGTTAAAGCCTCTGCCTTCGGCTCAGGTCATGATCTCAGGGTCCTGGGATCGAGCCCCACATCGGACTCTCTGCTCAGCGGGGAGCCTGCTCCCCCCTCTCTGCCTGTCTCTCTGCCTACTTGTGATCTCTCTCTCTCTCTCTCTCCCTCTCTGTCAAATAAATTAATAAATAAAATCTAAAAAATATATTATGAATAGATCAAATTCTAGCATGACTAAAAAAGAAGAATCACAAAAAAGTATAGGAATAAAGCTGGTAAAGCTGCATACAGTTTTTTTAAATTTTATTTGTTATTTGAAAGTGAGAGATAGAGCATGAGCAGAGGGAGGGGCAGAGAGGCAGAGAAGCAGGTTCCCCGCTGAGCAGAGAGCCCCATGCAGGGCTCGATCCCAGGACCCTGAGATCATGACCTGAGCGGCAGGCAGGCGCCCAACGACTGAGCCCCCCAGGCGCCCCAAACATATTTCTATAAAAACTGCAAAAAATCGAGTGAAGAAAAAATGGAAACTAAATAAACTCTTAACCATTGAAGAAACTGAATCCATGGTCAAAAGCTTTCCCTCAATGGATGGTACCAGGCCCGGCCTGGGAAGGCAGACAATCCTACTCTGTACACCAAAAACTACTTTTCTACCAAAAGTAGAAAAACTTTGCGAGGTTGCTACGATGTTGAATAAAATGCAGACGACAGAAGTGCAAGAAATGCACGCGACTCACCATTATCAGCCGTAAATAAACCTTGTAAATGAAAGATCGACAAAGGACCTTCAACACTGTCCAGAAACAGAGACGCACTGCATCAACGCTGTTCAGCCCCGGATTCACCACAAGGCTGTCAATCAGAAGAGGTATCATTTACTCCCTGGTGTTAACGGATTAAAGGAAAACAAATGGGATTATTTTAACAGATACAGAAAAATTAATAAGAGTCAATGATTATTTGTGGTTTTAAAAAAATCTTAAATGATGTGAAATAAAGGGATTTTCCTTACCCTGATAAAAGGGTGTGGATTGGAAGCAAACATCGTACTTCCTGTTTTAGCTTTAAAAGCATTTCCAAGGAGGCGATAGATGAGATAAGGGCACTTTAATCCCCGTGATTCATCACCACCAGGGCTCTCGAGCGTCCTGACCCGTCCTGACCCGCACAGCAGGAAGGAAGGAGAAACAGAAACTAGAAGGGAAGACAGCTGTCATTCTCTGCAGATGGTGAAGTGTCACATGTACCAGAACTGAGAACATTTACAGAGAAATAAGAGTTTTGGGGGAATAATATTAACACTGCAAAAAAGCAGCAGCATAGTGTCGTCAACAATAAATAACCATAAAATGCAACAGAGAAACGATGCCAGGGCTCCTACACCCGCCATCGGGGAGCAAGGCACGGGAGTCACCCGCCAGGCGAGGGTCTCACGGTCTGGGGGCGGCCTCCCCTCCCCCGCCGTGCTCACACTGGGGGGCCGGTCACACGGGGTGAGGACCCGCTGAGAACGCACAGAACACCTTCCCCAAGGATCCCACCAACCGACTCCTTGAGAGGAACCACAGAGCCCATTCTGGCGGGGCGTCCAAATATGGGAGTCAGAGAGAAAACGAGCCCCAAACCTCCTACAAGGTCCTTATGATGCTGCTGTGAAGTTACAGTGAGGTCACCCTGGTATAGACCAGGTCCCTAACCCAATGGGACTGGTGTCCCTAAAAGAACAGGTCACGCGGAGATGCAGACACACCAGGGGGGATGTGTGTGACAGTGGGGGTCACCGTGATGCAGGGGCCACCCGAAGGTCACCAGGGGTCGCCAAGGAAGCCGGAAGAGGCCAGGAGGGATGTCCCCACAGCTTGCAGAGAGAGCAGGGTCTGCAGACGCCTCGATTTCCGACTCTGGCCTCAGGTGGGAGAATGGTGAGACGGAGATCTGTTTCGTTAAGCCGCCACTTTGTGGTGGGTTCTTCCGGCAGCCCCGGGAAACGAACATGCGGGGATGATGATTCCGACCCAGAAAAATCGCTGTGGCAGAAGATGGCGGGGCCCCAAAATCCCATCCCAGAAGGTTCCATACTGCAGATGTCATTTCTGTAACATGCTTGACTGAGACACGACCCTAGCGGCAGAGGGCGGCTCGGGGACCTCCAGGGCTCGGGGGGCGCGGGGAAGGAGGCGGGGTGTCCGTACAAGGGCATTGAGGGGAGGGTCTATACTCCTCTGTGTCAGCGTCACTGTCACGGTGGGGACATCGCGCCCCAGTCGTACGACATGTCGCCATGGGGGGAAACCGGGCGGAGTAGATGGGATTTCTCTGTATGATGCCTGCAACCACATGTGAACCCACAACCATCTCAAAATTAAAAGTTCAAGAAAAAAGTCGCTGCGAGGAGGAGAGCCATCAGGAGACGCACGACCCTCCGTACAAGGCCGAGAGCGTAGTGGGGAGCTCTGGGGCGGCAGCTCCAAGAGCCGGGGGCCAACGGGACCGGCACTCACCCCCCAGCCCCGGGCTGCCCGGTGTCGGCACCACGAAGACCTGGGTTCCCTCCATCTCCCGACCCTGCCCGGCTCAACACAGGCTCCGTGCGGGGGAGATGTCCTCGGGCCCCAAGGCTTCTCCAGCTCTAGGGACCCTGTCTAGGCCGCCAGCCATGGGCATCTGTCAGAGAGCAAAGAACCTATTCCCCAAAGCCTCCCTGGCAGCGGAGCGCCCAGGATTACATCCCTTATAAAATCACCAAGCAAAATGGAAGGAACCGCCCTGCGTGGTCAGGTTCACCGGGTTAACCTCCAGGCCTGGGGCGGGAGCCAACCTTCCCGACTCGAGGGCAAGATCCCATCTACGCCGATGGGAGAGCAGGAGGTGGTTCTCCGGCGGTTTCCCAGCCCTGCCTCTCTCCCGTCCGGCCCGGGGCCCCCGCAGCGGCCAGCAGGCCCCCCGCCCGTGCTGTGTGGGCCCACAGATCTGCTCGGGTTCCTACCCGCACACACCGCAGGCGCCCCCGACAATACGTAGTCCTGGAAATGAGTAGCCCATGACACGTTCATTCTGCCTCCTGATCATCTAATTAAATCCACACCTGTTAATTGTATTATGAGGGCCCAGGTTAGAAACTCAGTCAGGCCCCAAGCCTGCAACCCGCCTACAACGTCTCTTAGCTTCTGCAGAAGCAAACGCAAATCCTTCCTGCTCTCTGCGCTTCCACATTCGATTTGTTCCTTTCGCCTTTTGACTTGGAGGCCACCCATGTTGTCATCCTCTGTGCTTCTCCCTAAGCTATTTGATGTGGGAAACAAAGGCAAAAGAAAGAGTGAAATTCCCTTACCACTTGGAGCCCGTGGACAGACAGGTCCCTGAAACAGGCAGAGAGACCCTCCTCTAGGACCTCGGCTGCCTCAAGGTGGGCGCTCGGCTGAGGGCAAAAGACAACCTTGGCTTGACATTAGCGCGACTTCCAGGATCCTGTGAGTCTGCTTTAACATACAGAAATTCCTCTGGAAACTTCCTTTAACTCTACCCCCACGAGATATGCCAGCAGTCCGCCTCCAAGCACAGGGGCTGCTGACGCAGGCCTGAGGCTCTCGTGACTGCGGGTTTGCTAGCCGGTACCAAATAGCCTTACCCCCCGAGAGCCGGCTCCCTCAGCGCCCTGGAAACCTGGGTCCCTGAGCACCCTGGGGGCTTGTGCTCTCCCTAACCCCTCCACCCTGAAAATCTATAATCAGTCACCCCTCACACCCCCGGTGAGGCTTGTTCTACCCACAGGTCCTGTCCCCGGGCTCAAACGAAACCGCCTTCCTGCCCCAAAGATCATCTCAAGAATTCTCCCTTGGCTCTTTGTGCCGAACCCCAATATTCCCACAGCAGAATTCACTGGTGATGTTTTTAAAGATTTTATCTATCTATCTATCTATCTATTTATTTATTTTATTACAGGGCGCCTGGGTGGCTCAGTTGTTAAGTATCTGCCTTCAGCTCAGGTCACGATCCTGGGTTCGAACCCCTTGTTGGGCTCCCTACTCAGCAGGGAATCTCCTTCTCCCTCTCCCACGCCGTTTGTGTTCCCTCTCTCGCTGTCTCCCTCTGTCAAATAAAGACATAAAATTGTTTAAAAAAGATTGTATTTATTTGAGAAAGAGTGAGAGAGCACAAGCAGGGGGGAGGGGTAGAGGGAGAGGGAGAAGCAGGCTCCCCCACTGAGCAGGGATTCTCGATTCGGGGCTCGACCCCAGGACCCTGGATCATGACCTGAGCTGAAGGGAGATGCTTCACCGACAGAGCCCCCCAGACGCCCCCACTGGTGACTTAAGCCCACACGAATGGCCGCATCTTGATTCATGTTCTCTCATGTTCACCACATACCCTGCCAGGAGGGCAAGAAATTCTGGAGCTCCAATTTCTACTTCGTGACTCATTGGCCCACCAAGTAAGTCAGGGGTTTTTCTCCACAAATTTTGCATCATTTTTTTCCACCCCAAGTAAACTTGTTGACTGAGTCAACTATTGGCTGGAATCTGATGGTACCACGTCCCCTGAGCTTAACATTTTTTTTTTTTTTTTTTAAAGATTTTATTTATTTGACAGCGAGAAACACAGCGAGAGAGGGAACACAAGCAGAGGGAATGGTAGCGGGAGAAGCAGGCTTCCCGCGGAGCAGGGAGCCCGATGCGGGGCTCGATCCCAGGACGCCGGGATCTGACCTGGGCCGAAGGCAGACGCTCAACGACTGAGCCACCCAGGCGCCCCTGAGCTTAACATTTTAACATGATTAAATGATTTGAAAATCATTTTCTTGAAAATCCAGCCTGGCTTCTCTGTCTCTGTCTCTCCTTTTGTTTTTACTTGGCCCTGAATCAACTGTGAGAAATGATTCTGACATGTAAAATGGTTCTGCTCACAAACCAGAGGCTCAGATCCTCTCCCTGTAGATTCTTCTTTAGATGGGCACCTGGGGGGGCTCAGTCGGTGAAGCTTCCGACCCTTGGTTTTGGCTCAGGTCTTGATCTCAGGGTCATGAGATGGAGCCCCACATCAGGCTCTGCACCCATTCGGAGTCTGCTTGTCCTGCTCCCTCTGCCCCCCACTCCCCCCTCTAAAACAAGCAAACAAACAAGAGTCTTCATTAGATTGTCATGCTTCCTGGATTGGACTTAAGTCCACCTGCCATTTTCCCCACAACCACCTCAGACCCGTGCGTGCACGTCTTCCGCGTTCCGTCTTTCTGGCGATCCTTAACCCAGAATATAAATGGGAATGCCGGCCATCAGCTCCTAGCGAGCCCTGGGATGTCACCCCTGCCAGGAAGAGAAGATTTAGCCGAAATAAGGGTGCATCCAGAATCCAGAATGGCTTGCGTTCCTCTCACTGCCAACACAGAAAGCTGTAATTGTCTCCCGGGTTCGTGTTCTGCTTGAATAGAGTCACATCACACTTGAACACGGGACCATCTGGTGGCCACAGTTAGTTCCGGGCTAATGTGCAGGCTTTACAGAGAGGACGGTGGTCCTAAGGTGCTCACGTGGAGGACATTCAAAAGTGTCATCCTGGAGACAGCAGAGGGCACCCCGTCCCGGAAGGAAGTGTGACCCGCAGTACTGGGCACACTGACCGGGACAACGCAGAGCTCCTCTTGCTCAAAGCCCCCCTGGTACTTTCCATCTGTTAGGGTTCTCAGTACCCCAGAGCTCTGCCGCCCTGTATGGTAGCTGCTAGCCACGGGGGCCTGTTTGAGTTAGTTAACTTTTATTATTATTTTTAAAATTTTATTTATTTGAGAAAGAGAAACAGAGATAGCGATAGAGAGCACAAGCTGGGGGGAAAGGAAGAGAGGGAGAAGCAGACTCCCCGCTGAGCAGGGAGCCCATCAGTAAGGGGCTCGATCCCAGGATCATGACCTGAGCCGAAGGCAGACGCTTAACCGACTGAGCCGCCCAGGCGCACCGAGTTGGTTAACATTTAAAAGTTCAGCCCCTCACTTGCACCAGCCATGTTTTGTGTCCACAAGAGTCACACGTGGCTGGTGGCTACCATGTTGGATAGCACAGATAGGGAGCTTTTCCACCGTCATAGAAAGTTCTCACGGACAGTGCTGTTAAAACCCCAGGTCCTATAAATGTGACAATTGAATATGTAATCAGAACATGCCTCCCCAACCCCAGGGGCCCCTGGATGACGAAGTCAGTTAAGCGTCCAACTCTTGGTTTCAACTCAGCCCGTGATCTCGGGTTGTGGGGCGGAGCCCTGCGTGGGGTTCTGCGCTCAGCTCCCAGTCTGTTTCAGACTCTTTCTCCCTCTGGTCCTCCCGCTTGTGCTTGCTCACTCTCTCCAAAATAAATGAATGTTTTAAACAAAACAAAACAAAACATGCCACCCCCAAAGACACCACTTTGGCGTAAAGATTATTTTGAGCTAAAGACAATTAAGCAGCGGCAGACACAGGAAACTCTGGGCCTCTCCCTCCGCCTGCGAGCAGGGGGTGAGTCCGCCTCGGGAAGGGGTGCCCCTCTCTGGAACCAGGAAGGGAAGGGCGACCTTTATCACCAGAGACGGCGACATTGCCAGGATGCCCCTGTGCAGACAGCCTCGGTGAACAGCCCTGGGCTTCCACTAAGAGCCCCGGGGTCGGCCCCTGGACTCCCCCCCATTTCCTTGGTCTGGTCACCTCTCCACGACTTGCTGCCTTTTGTTATCATGGCATATACGCCCCACCCCCTCACTGGGCCGCTTCTCTGCGACTTCATTTCTTTTCTGGGAAGTCCTCCACTCCTGGGACAAAATGAAAATCCCAACACGTGAAATGTGTCTACCTTTTCTCCTGAGCATTGGTCTCTTGTCAGTCTGGTTAGAGAGCCCGACTCTGAGAGCGCAGAGGGAGGCTGCTTCCTCCCCTACAGTCCGCCCAGAATAACAAACAGCGACTGGTCCAGCGGAGGGGCTGAGCGTCCGCTGGTGGTGAGACTGCCCCTCTTAGGCACAGAGGATCTCCCTGGCGTGAAGTCACCTCGCTTCCAATCGGGTGACACCACCTGGTCACCCTTCCAGTGGATTTCTCTAAGTTTATTCTGGAGAAAAATTTCAATTAAAGAAAAAGGATGGTATTTTTCAATTAAAACATGAGGGAGATGTTGGTGTGCATATCATTTGGGACTGGCTCTGTATAAATTCTTGGTTACCTTCAACCCCCAAACACATTGCTGCTGCTCCTCTTAGAGGGTTTTAAAATGGTATTTTAAAAAGTAACACGAGGCATGGGGCGCCTGCGTGGCTCCGTTGGTGAAGCGTCTGCCTTGACTCCAGTCTTGATCTCAGGGTCTTGGGATGAGTCTTGAGTCAGCTCGCTGCTCATCGGGGAGCCTGCTTCTCCCTCTGCTGCTCCCCTTTCTTGTGCTCTCTCCCTCTCTGTGGCAAATAAATAAATAAAATAATTTAAAAATGCAAGCAACACAAACTAAAAGATAAAATAAGCAAGTGTGTTACTAGATCAAATACAGACATTTCCATTGCCCACAGAAACATTAAATGTTATCTCATCTCTCATCCTTTGGCGATAAAATCTCTGTGACCCGAAAAGTTGAGGCTCCCCCAAATGCTCAAGGCTATCGCTGAGGATGAGAACTCTTATATTCAGACTCGATGTAGTGTTTTCTCACTTATGTCTGGATTATAGAAGACTTTTATTTTATTTACTTGAGAGAGACAGAGAGGACAGCACAGAGGCCGGAGGAGAAGCAGGCTCCCCGCTGAGCAGGAGCCAGACCTGGGGCTCGATCCCAGGACTCTGGGGAGTCAGCTGCCCAACGACTGAGGCACCCAGGTGCCCCTATGCTTCTGCATTTCAAATAAGTCCCCGGAGAGACCAAATCTACCCGAGCCAGACTGGTTTTTCCTTAAGTCTGAAACTAAAGATTTGCTGATGCTGGAGATAAATTTTATCTTTCCTTCTGGCCAGATCCCTTAATTGTATTCCTCTTCATCGCAAAGCTAAAAATAATGGGTAAGGTGCCTCAAGAGACAGTTCTCAAAAGGAAGGACAGTCTCCCAGTTACCAGTGGGTGTGCTAAGCAGCTGCTCCCACTGACGTAATTAATAGGAATGCAAATCCCGGGTCAGTGTTATGTTAACGCTGGTCCCCTCCTGCGGACTGAAATAGTACACGATTTCAGTTTTAATGATTTTTTTCAGATTTTGTGGGTGAAATATGAAAAGGCATACAGGTCTCCTGGAATATCGTCCCATGTGCTGATTCACCTTTGGAACGGTGAGAGATCTGGGTTCCGACTGTTCCTTCTTATTTCTGAGCCTGGCTGATGAGGACGGCGGCCTGTGGGCCAAGAGCCGGGGGCTGGAAGGTGAAGGTCACCTTGGAGGCTGCCGGAGAGATGGGTCCACTGTGTTCCAGTTCAGAGGTGAGGTCTGGAAATGAAGTGGGTGCCCAGCTTTCAGACTGCTTACTTCCCCTCCCTGTGCTGTTTGGCCTCGGATGACTCAGGCCAGCATCCGGGAGCTCTCACCTCCAGGCCCAGGCAGGGCCAACGCCCCAGGGCCACAGCTGAGCAAGGAAGGTTCCCGTTCATTGATCTGCACGACTCTGCTAAGTCTGCGCAGATCTCCCCTCCTTGGCCTTCACCCCCCAAGGGAGAAGGAACTCACTTCCTGCGTTCTGTGGGAAGGATAATACCAGGAGGATCAGAAATGGCTCTGAGGCCGGGGTCCCCAGGTGAGCCATTGAAATGTAAATATTTAAATATGTTTGCATTTAAAGTATCAAAAGAGGTAACCTAATAAATAAACTGTAAATAAAATGAGTGAAATAAAATAAAAATTCATGAATTCGTATTGGTAACAAATAACTTGGTGCTTAATCAATCAAATTCTGATTTAATTTATTTAAAATAAATTTAAAATTCTGAACAAAATAAGTAAAATACAAATTCATACATTTTTGCTGAGTAAGATAAAAATCCAGGAGTTCATACTGGTATTAAATAATCTGGTGGCGACCCGGAAAGTTAACGAAGTTAATGTCACCAAAAAATGGGCAAACTGACAGAGCTTATACAGAAAATTCCAAGCAATCTCAAAGTATCTGCTAGAACTAATAGTAAGTGAATTCGGAATGGTCAGAGGATACAATGTCCATATACACGAATCACTAGTATTTCCATGTATGAGCAATGAACAATTAAAAATTAAAATTAAGAAAATAACATTTATAATATCAACAAAAGCCTGATTGGGGTGTCTTGATAAGTATGTTGTAAATCACAAATGTACTGGTGACTGATGTAGGAAGTGTCGGGGTCCAGGAGCAAACAGTCAAGAAAGGATTCTTGAGATATCTTTGGTGCAAAAAGCAGTTTCATTGAGGCGCAGGGACAGGACCTGTGAGCAGAAAGGGCTGCACTGGGGGTGTGAGGGGTGACTGATTATATGCTTTCAGGTTGGGAGGGGTTAGGGAGTGCACAAGCCTCCAAGGTATTTTGGAAACAAGTTTTCCAGAACCCTGAAGGGGCTAGCTATTGTTAGGAAAAAGCTATTTTTTACTGTTTAGTAAATCTGCAGTCTTGAGACTCTTCAGGTGTATTATCAGTGGGCCACATGCTTGGAGGATGATTACTAACCTGTACCTTGGGGAGTAGAGATAAAGAAAATTTCCAAAGGAATCTCTGTATGTTTAAAGTAGGCTCATGGGACCCTGGGGAGTTTGACTAAGGTTACCTTTGGCCTTTAGCAAAGTGTCAACATCGAGGCAGCTGAGCTCCTAGAGGAAGGTCACTCTGTTTCAAGGACTTATCAATGGGCTGTAAGGAGTAAGGAAATTTAATTTTTTCTTTTGCCTTGGTTTCCCACATTAGTGACTACATGATTATATAAGTCTGTTCAAACTCAAGGAAGCATACTTACAATCAGTGAAGTTTATTGTTATGTAAATTATGCCTCAATAGAAAGAAAGCGGAGAGCACTTCCTGTGTGCCCCGTTCTAGGCCCTGAGCATACAGTACAGAACAAAATAAAGGTTTCCATTGGAGCTAGCTTCCACACACTGGTGATGTAGACGAC
The DNA here is from genome assembly GCA_028646535.1 of Procyon lotor. NCBI lineage: Eukaryota > Metazoa > Chordata > Mammalia > Carnivora > Procyonidae > Procyon > Procyon lotor. Next base: position 165,719,150 of record CM053605.1, read on the forward strand.
AATGAATGGGTAAATGAGCAGATATGTCCAGTTAGGACAATAATAAGGCAGGAAGCAGGAAAGGGGTATGGACTTTACACAGAATGGGCAGGAATGGCTTGGCACCCATAACACTGCCACATACAGGTGCCACGCAGTATCAGGAAAAAAAGCCTCCAGCAGAAGGGAGAGCGGGAACGAGCCGGGCAGGTCAGACTAAGGACAAAGAAGCTAGTGTAGCTGGGAGAGGGGGCAAGGACAGGGGCAGGAGACTGAGGTGCGCGGACCACACTGCGGCTCGAAGGCCTTGGAAGAAAGGAACTTTGGATTTTACTCCCACCCACATGGGAAATCACTGGATGGTTCTTGGTGATACGGGAGCAGAAGGCAAGGTGAGGACAAAGCACAAGCTAATCCCCACCCCCAGGTGGGACAGGCGGGACATTCCTCAGGCACTCCGGGCTGCTCTAAAGCTAAGGGAAGGAAAAACAAACGGTTACCTTCTAGAGATTACAGTCCTGCAAGACAGACTCTCCCTCAGTTTACAAATGTCTTAGTCACAAGAAGGACGCATTCTTGGGGCGCCTGGGGGGGGCTCAGTCGGTGAAGCTGTTGCCTTTGGCTCAGGTCATGAGCCCAGGGTCCTGGGATCAAACCCGGCATTGGGCTCCTTGCTCAGTGGAGAGCCTGCCTCCCCCTCTGCCTCTGCCTGCCGCTCCCCTTGCTTGTGCTCGCTCTCTGTCAAATAAATCGATAAAACCTAAAACAAAAACAAAAACCAAAAAACAAAAAAAACCCAGCATTCTTAACAATAACTTAACTTCCAGAAGGAAGCTCCCAACTGTCTTAATGTTAATTTAGCCTTGCTAGAGGGACAGACAACCTTAACTTGAGGAAGCCAAGGCCTCCAGTATCCTGTAGGTCCTCCCTAGTATATGAAAGTCCTTTTTAAAAATTAATTAATTTGACAGAGATGAGAGAGATCACAAGCAGGCAGAGGGAGAGAGGGAAGCAGGCTCCCCGCTGAGCAGAGAGCCCGATGTGGGGCTCCGACCCAGGACCCTGAGATCATGACCTGAGCCAAAGGCAGAGGCTTTAACCCACTGAGCCACCCATGCGCCCAAAAGTCCTTTTGAAAACCTTCCATTTCTTTACCTCCCCAACTCCCAGGTATACAATGAGCCCCCGCTCACAACCCTGTTGCAGCAGGTCTTTCTGTACTCGGGTCCTGTCCCGGTGCTTTAATAAAACGATCATTTTGCACCAAAGATGTCCCAAGAATCTTTTCTTGGTCGTTGGCTCGGGGCCTCATCCCACCAAACGTCACCTACATTCAAAAGTACCTCAAGAGGAGTGCCGCGATCTTCCTGTGGCTGTAGGGAAATAGGAGGAGCATTTAGCCCTTATGGTGAGTTGCGTCCCCAAGACGTTTAGGTCGGGACCCCCAGTACCTGTCAGTGTGAACTTCTCTGAAAGCAAGGTCTTTGCAGATGAACAAATTACCTGCAGACGAGGTAATTAGCGTGGGTCCCAACTCAGCGCGCCCGGCGTCCTTCCAGGAGGGAAGTGCCAGCACACCGGGACAGACCCACAGGAAGACTGCCGCGGGAGACCGTGCCCACACCGGCAGGGACTGCGGGGACACAGCTGCAGGGCCGGGAACGCCCGCGAGGGACGGCCACCGCCGGCAGCCTGAGCGCAGAGCGCGGCCTTCAGGACCGTGAGACACACGTGCGCTCTGCACGGCGCCCCCACCCCTGCC
>CM053605.1:165721390-165747509 GCA_028646535.1 Procyon lotor
AATCCTTGGTAAGAGAAACACCTTTAAATCTATCCTGACCTTGTTCAGTGACAGGACTGGAATTTTTTTTTTTTGTTGTTTTTTGTTTTAAAGATTTTTTAATTTATTTGACAGAGAGAAACACAGCGAGAGAGGGAACACAAGCAGAGGGAATGGTAGCGGGAGAAGCAGGCTTCCTGCAGAGCAGAGAGCCCGATGCGGGGCTCGATCCCAGGTCCCTGGGATCTGACCTGGGCCGAAGGCAGACGCCCAACGACTAAGCCACCCAGGCGCCCCCTTTTTTTTTTTTTTTTTTTTTAAAGATTTTTTAATTTATTTGACAGAAGAATTTTTGTTTTTTTTAAAGACTATTCATTTGAAAGAGACAGAGAGCACAAACGGGAAGCCGCAGGCAGAGGGAGAAGCAGACTCCCCGCCGAGCAGGGAGCCCGACGCCGGGCTCCATCCCAGGACCCTGGGGTCATGACCTGAGCCGAAGGCAGCTGCTTCACCAGCCGAGGCGCCCGAGCGGGGGTTTATTTAACTGAGGCTTCATTAGGGCTGCCCTTCGCCACCAGGACCCTGGCGCGCTGCCTCCGCCCGCACTGGAGCAGTCGGCGTCTTTACACCTTGGCGGTTTCTCAGGCCTTTGGTTAGAACCTCATGGCCCAGTTGGCACAGTTAACATGAAACGTGCTTCCGGTGGCCCTTGGGTGATGTCGCCCGAGCTGGTCTGAGGTGACGTGCCTGTTGGGGGCGGGCAGCAAAGGTCTGCTCACTTTCCAGCCCTTTCCGTAGCTTCCTTGTCCGTCTGAGCCACCTCGCTGTAGCGTGAGGGCCACGGTGAGGCCGCCTCCCGTCTGCTGCGTGGGCCCTGCTCTGAGTTGGCCTCTTATGCTCGTTCCCCAGGGCGCAGATTTATCCCACGTGTTCTGCACCCGGGAGGCTGCGCCCGTGATCAAGTCGTACAGCCCGGAGCTGATCGTTCACCCGGTTCTGTGAGTGGGGCCGCGCGGGGGTGCTTGCCTCGCAGCCGTGCTCCTCGGCTTTCTGGTGGGCGCTGAGTGCCTCCGCGGAGCGGCTGCGTCCTGGGGGCGGTGGGTCGGTGCTGTCAGGAGAGGGGAAGCTGTAAGGCGCCCACTGCGGGCCGTGCGTGTAGGGCGTGGGATGAGGTCAGGCCCCCGGGGCGCTGTGCCCCCTGGTCCATCAGCAATGACTGCAGACCTGGGAGACCTGTCGGGCAGGCGCGGGGCCGCCCCTCGTTCTGCAGACGCCCTCTTCCAGTCCTCGCCCTGGAGGACTGTGGCGGCTGAGCACCTGAGGTGTGGCCGGCAGGACTCGAAGCTGAGGTTTTACGGAGTTAGACCTGAGGAGCCCCATGCGGCCGGCGTGTGCCGCGTGGGGCAGCGCAGCTCCGGTGGTGGCCAGGCAGGAGAACAGGGTGCCAGAGGTGGTGAGGACCACGCAGAGGGGCAGGGCAGGGGACAGGAAAGGGTAGCACGCGTGCCACGTGTCACATGTGCACGCTCGTGGCCCACTGCGGTTCTCACTAGGGTGATGGTGGGCGGGGGCCCAGAGTGGCGCTCAGGTCGGGACCCGCAGACCTGGGGCAGGGCTGGCGTCGCAGCTCAAGCCAGGGAGTCTGGGGAGCACTGGGGACTCGGGATGGAGCAGGTGACCGGAGAGGTTCAGGGCCAAGCTGTGCAGGTCGTGGGGGTCACCCTCCGGGTTTCGGCTCTCATGTCAACGAGGCAGAGGGAGGAGGGGGCTGCTGGAGCCCCGGAGCAGGGCAGGAACGGGATCCAGTGTGCATCTGGAAGGCCTTACCTGGCTGCTGTTGAGAATGCGCTTTTGGGCCCCAGGGTGGACGCAGTGGTTGCGTGAGGAGGGCGTTGTGAGGGTCCCGGTGAGAGCGAGCGTTGGGTAGGAGACGGGGTCCCATTTGGAAGTGCGGCCCCGGGATCTGTGACAGTGGGATATGGGGCAGAAGGAGAGTGAGCGTCGTGGAGGCCACTCCGGGTTTGGTCCGAGTGGGGAATCTGGGGGAGCAGATTCGGTGGGGTGACTGTTAGGAGCTGGCTTTTGGGTGTGTTCTCAGTCGCCTGTCGGCCATGCGGGCAGCAGGGCTGTGAGGTGCGGGAGAGGGTGGGGGCTGCGCAGGGTGCGCGTCCGCAGGGGCAGCCACGCGCCCCACAGCTGGGAGCAGAGCGTGGGCAGGATTGGGGTGGGGGCTGTTCTGGAGCACTCGCGGCTCTCTTCGGGAAGGGCCCACGCTGCTGTCCGTGCGACGTGGAGGCTACACACGGGTGCTGGGGTCTCGCCGTGGGCTTGCTGGGGGCAGAGCCTTACCGAGTGAGTTCTAACGGTCTGAGGAGCGAGGTGAGGGGGCGGTGTGTGTGGCGAAACGACAAGGTCCCGTACGGCCGTCAGGTCCTGTTCTAAGGGACAGGGTCCCCGGGTGCCCCTGTGAGTGCATGACGTACCCCTTGCGATGGAAACAAACCGGCTCATTCTGGAAGGCAAAGACGGATTTGAAAGTAGCCAGGATGTCTCCGTGTAGCTTCGCTTAGATGCCGAAAGCTGGATTCCTACATTGGGGTGTGAAAGGATGAGCCTGTCTGGGGAGATGCGGGGGCTGCATGCACGCGGGGGTCCTGGCCCGGGTCCTGCAGCAGGAGAGGGAAGCAGGGAAATGCAGAACGACGTGCAGCGTCCCTAGCAGGGTAGGCCGCCGAGTGCAAGTCGCACTGAGCGCTCCGGTCTCCTCCTCTCGCAGCGACCGCCCCGGCGCCGTCCACGACGTGGAGGAGTGGCTGCCCCGCCTGCACGCCCTGGTCGTGGGGCCCGGCCTGGGTCGGGATGACACGCTTCTCGAAAACGTCAAGGTAAGTGTAGAGAACGTGTCTCTCCTCAAAGACTCAGCTCGTGGAGTCCGGAGAGAAGCATTTTCTTGGCGTTGGTGATGTTCGGCATCTGGTGCCTCTTGATGGAATAACTAAGATGGCCTGGGGGGTAGTGGGAGAGGCACAGGGCAGAGAGGAAGGGACCTGAAAGCGAACGGACCAGACAGAATGTGTCTCCTGCTCTCGGGGCGTTAGCTCGTCCTCCTGCAGTGGGGGCATCCCCGGGACTGCCTGGTGCGCGGGGGGTCCCTGCTCCGGAATGAGCAGCGTGGCGACGGGCGCCAGGGCACAGAGGGACAGCCGCTCGACCCTCACAACGTGCCGAGAGGACGGGTGCGAGGGAACTGAGGGCCGGTCCCGTCCAGCCGAGCAGTGGCTCTCGGTGCCGTGAACTCTAGGCCTCCGAGCGTCCCGGTTCGGAGCCAGCACAGGGCACGTCATGGGCCCAGCAGCATCGTGGTCCTTGAGCACTTGCTGCAAAGCAGGAGTAAGTCGCAGCTGAGGAGCGCAGGCAGCTCTGGCCCGGGGGACGGGAGGGGAGACCCGAGTGCGGCTGCCCGTGTGGAGTCCGCGGGCCTACCGCGCACTCATGTCCCGAGACGGTGGCTCTGCACGGGGTGGCTGGGAGATGGACGGTGACAGCCGCTCTGACGGGCGGTTTGTCTCTGGGAAGGGAGGCAGGTGAGCGCTTCTGCCGGGACGGGGATGACCCTCAGGATGAGGGGCTTCGTGACCTTTTGTGACTTGGCCGTTAGCTTCTGGCCCCACTTGGGCACGACAGAGTGGCGCTCATGACACTCTCTGGCCTCTTTGTCCTGCTCCTCTCGTGCTTGTTGTCCTCGCTCCGCAAATCCTGGTGATGTTTCTCCTGTACCTGGGAGACTTGCCCGTGCTGTTGGTATAGACGGGTCTGGCTCCAGAGCAGCCCCAAAGCTGCATTGGCTGCTTCCCGCATAGAGCTGTCCGCTAGGCCGTCAGTGACCGCGCTGCGGCCTGAGGGCCTGCGTCCCCCCACATTCTTGTGTTGGGGTCCTGACCCCCAAGGTGAGGTGTCAGGAGGTGAGGCTTCTGGGGGCCAATTGGGTCGTGAGGGTGTAGCAGCCTCCTGGATGGGACTCGGGCCCTTACAACGGGGCCCCCAAGGCTCCTTCCCTCCCACCAGGCCAGGACGCGGTGAGCAGTCTGTGGACCCGTAGGAGACCGTCCCCTGGCACCTGTCATCTTGGACTTGTAGCTTCCAGAACTGTGAGCAGTGCGTTCCTGGTGTTTGCAAGCCACCCAGGCTGTGACCCCGTCACGGCAGCTCGAGCAGACTCCTCGTGGTCTGGCCTCGATCTGCTTCGGGAAGCCACTTATCTGGGTGTCTCTGGAACAAAACTGCGGGGAGGCCCCCGGTCTTCCATGGTGCGCTGCAGGCCCCCAGCCCACCTGGCCGTGGCATCGTGGTCCCGCGGAGGAGCTGCCGGGTCTCGGCACCTCATCCCCGTCTCCCCGGGTGCCCCGGGTGTCGGCCGCTTCATCCCTCAGCAGAGGATTTCCCTTGCGGGGAAGATTTAAGGTCTGTGATGAGAAATGAAGAAATTATTTTTGAAATGATTTAAATGAGTGGAAAAATGTGCTTAGATTTTACCAGAGTTCCTCGTATTTTTCCTTGGGATGAATACGTGTGCAAGGGGGGACCCAGCGCTGGCCGGGGGACCTGAGACGGGCTGTGCACCCTCACTGACCGTGGGCTTCCTCCCCTGCTCGTTTTCCTCCTCCTGTTCTGCTGGGTCCAATCTGTGACTTGTACACTCACACTGGGTGTGTTTGCCATGTACTTTCTTTCTTTTTTTTTTTTTTAAAGATTTTATTTATTTGACAGAAACACAGCGAGAGAGGGAACACAAGCAGAGGGAATGGCAGCGGGAGAAGCAGGCTTCCTGCAGAGCAGGGAGCCCGATGCGGGGCTCGATTCTAGGACCCTGGGATCATGACCTGAGCCGAAGGCAGACGCTTAACGACTGAGCCACCCAGGCGCCCCTGCCATGTACTTTCTACCGCCACACTCCGTTCCTGCACAAGCCCTCACGTCAGAGCTGGTGGTCTCCTCATTTCACAAAGGAAGGGGCCCGGATGCTGTCTGCTTCCCACTGGCTGCCTGCTTGGTAGCAGACACTTCCTAGATGTTTCCAGAGCGAATTCATTATCTGGTGCAATCCTGAAAACAGCCCTATTAGATAGATATCTCTTCTTATTCTCTTTATTTTAATTTTTCAAAAGACTTTATTTATTTGATAGAGCCCAAGCAGGGGGAAGGGGAGAGGGAGACGGAGGCGCAGAGCAGGGAGCCCAGCACTGAACTCAGGACCCAGGATCCCAGGATCCCAGGACCCTGGGATCATAACCCGAGCCGAAGGCAAATGCTTAACCACTGAGCCACCCAGGCGCCCCATTACCCTCCTTTTTCTGATGAGGAGATTGAATCTTGGAGAACTTAAATTACACCCCAGAGGTGGCCTTGTCGTTAGTAAATTGCTGAGTTCTTAACTTCAGTTTCTGAGTATTTATAGCCACACAATTGACACATTTAAAGCATCCTGGGCACCTGGGTGGCTCAGTCAGTTAAGCGTGCAGCTCGTGCTTTTGGCTCAGGTCAGGATCCCATCAGTCGTAGGCTCGAGCCCCGGGTCGGACTCCTTGCTCAGCGAGAGTCTGCTTATTCCTCTCCCTCTGCTCCTCCCCCTGCTCTCACCCTCTCTTCCTCTCTCAAATAAGCAAGTAAAATCTTAAAAAAAAAATAACATAAGAGCGTCCAGTTCAGTGGTTTCTCAGTACATTCACGGTTGTGCAGCCACTACTGTGACCAATTCTAGAACACTCTCATCATCCCCAAAAGAAACCCCACATCTGGTAGCAGCTCTCCCTTCTTCTCTCAAACTCCCCAGCGCCTGGCAGCCGCTTCTCCGCCGGTTCCAGACCCTCCACGGCAGCAGGGACTTAGGGGACGCGGTACTCGGACCGGCTACCGGTCGGCGCCCCGCCCCTCCCCCTGCGGTTGGGTACCACCACGGACGGTCAGGGGGTGCCTCCCACTCTGGGCTATGCCCTCCAAAGCTCCACGTACAGTGTGTGTGATGACCCCGCCTCACGTTTGGGGGCGCTCCTTTTTGCACTTTTGTTTTTAAAGTGCAGGTTCTTAATTCTGCTCAAGTCCTGTAATTTCTTCTGAGAACTTTATTGTTTTAGCTTTTGTATGTAGGTCTGTGGACCGTTTTGGGTAAATCTTTATGCCTGGTGACAGGAGTGGCTGTCCCGTCCTGGCACCACGCTGCTTGCGGCCGGGTCTCCTTGTTGAAAGTCTCCACAGACATGCGGGCTTTACTCCGGGGCTCCCGTCTCTGTTCACGGACTCGGACGGCTGGCCTTGTGCTGGAGCCCCCCGTGCCGCCGGCGGCCGCGGGATCCCGCCTGCTTTGTCCATTTCAAGGGTGCATCTGTATTTGGCTGTGTGTTTGGGTGTGTCCTTGAAGATAAACGTCTGGGAGCCGCATGGCCGGGAGGCTGCAGCAGCCCCGTCTTGCACTAGAGGGCTGACTGCTGGGCCTCTGCTCCGGGGGCCCCTGTCCCCCCCCCACACCCCCCAGGGCACCATCTCCACACGAAGCGCTCCTAGTGGTCCCACTGCCCGACGCACGGGTGGTCCAGCCTTGTCTGACCTGCGGGTGTGCGGCTCCTCCCGTCCTCTGCCGTCCTCCCCGTAGGTGAGGTTGTCGACTAAGTGGCAGGTGGCGCGGTGGCGATGCCGTCAGGTGGCCTCCCTGCGGCTGCCAGTCATGGACGGCCAGCTCCCGCGTCAGGAGCTGGTGCTTCTCATCCTCATACAAACTGGAAGTATTATTTGGGGGCACCTGGGTGGCTCTGATTAGGCCTCTGCCTTTGGCTCCGGTCATGATCCCAGGGTCTTGGGATCGAGTCCCACTTCTGGGATCCTGCTTTTCCCTCTGCCCGCCTGTGCGTGTGTTCTCTTGCTTGTTCTCTGAGAAATCGAATCTTTTATTTTTTTAAAAAGATTTTATTTAAGAGAGAGCGCACAAGTAGGCAGAGAGGCAGGCAGAGGGAGAGAGCAGCAGACTCCCCACTGAGCAGGACCCTGGGATCAGGACCTGAGCCGAAAGCAGCCTCTTAACCAACTGAGCCACCCAGGTGCCCCCAAATAAAATCTTAAAAAAGTATTCTTTGGGACCGTATTCTCATTTTATAGACCAGAAAATGGAGTTTCAGAGAAGAAACGTGACTTTACTCAAATTGACACAACTCTGAGTCTTGGTCTCTGAGTCCGTGTCCTTCAGCCCCAGCAGCTTGGCAGGGTCGGGAGCCGTGTCCTGGTGATGTCCGGCGACGTCCCAGACGCTCGGTCACTATCTGTGGACTCGTTTCACTGGGAGCCCGAGTCCGAAGCTGTCTCACAGGGAGCGCAACGCTTCTTCGAGACGAGGACTCAGGGCCCAGGGCCGCTAGAGCAGCCATTCTTGTCCCGGATTTACTTGCTGGTTCCGCTGCTTTTCCTCTCGGGAGCCAGAAGGCGCCTCTAGGGGGTTCATGCCGTTGGGGCACTGGAAGGGCGGCCCCAGCAGAACCCCACAGGCGGGGGCTAGAGCGGCAGGCGCGTTCCCTCCTAGCCCTGGAGGATGTCCGCGAGCGCTGTCGGCGGGTTTGGTTGTTTCCCGAGGGCTCCGTCCTTGGCTGGTTGACGGCCGGCTGCCTGCCTGCAGTGTCCTCACCTGGTTGTCTCCGTGTCCTCCATGTGCGGGAGGACACCAGGCACCCCGGAGGGGGGGGGCTCCGCTCTTCTCCGTGTCTTCTACGCTCAAGTGTGTGTCTCAGGGGAGGTGGTGGTGACGGGCTGTTGTGACCTGTCATTTCGTCGTAAAAGGCCCGTTCATAGTAAGTGACTGCAGATAGGTACACAATTTAGCAAAATATCTCTGAGGTTTTTAGTATGACTTTTTCAGAGAGGTAATTCATTTTTATTATTATGGTCATTTATTTTAAAACACAGTGTTAGAAAAAAATGCACGGAAACTCAGGATTTGGGGGAGTTCCGAAGACTTCGGAGTTTTCATCTAGAAACCCTGAGGATTAGTGCTGGTGGGACGCTTGGAGCCTCTAGCTTGGGGTTAGCCCCCACGGGCTCGCCTGGCCCAGTGCTGTGGCTTCCCACGGACTCCTGTTTCCAGAGTCCCCAGGGCCTCTGCCCTACAAGGGGGCTGCTCTCTGTTCATTTGGGTCTTTTCCCGCTTACTGTCTGCACTTAACCATCTTCTGTGTGTTTGCCGATGACCTGACGCAGCTCGTTAGACAAGCTGCCTGCTCGGTCGTCTTCTAATTCCACCGAGGGCGACCGGCTTGGTGCTCAGCATGTGTCCTTCCTTGCAGGGCATTTTAGAAGCAGCCAAGGCCCGGGACATCCCCGTCGTCATCGATGCAGTGAGTGTGACTCTCCTGTCCTGTCCCCTTTCCCGGCCAGGCCCCTCGGGCTGGGCCATACATCCCTGTCCTTGTCTGTAGGACGGGCTGTGGCTGATTGCCCGGCACCCGGCCCTCATCCAGGGCTACCGAAAGGCCGTCCTCACTCCCAACCATGTGGAATTCAGCAGACTCTCTGAAGCGGTGGTGAGTGTGCCAACCCCCCAAAAGAGGGGCCGTCAGCCCTGCCCGCCCTGAGGCTCTGTGCCTTTGCCCCACCTGCCCCTAGGGGGCGGACTTGCGGATGGCCGGTGAGTAGGGCCGCTTCCCCAACGTGTCGACAGTGCTCCTCTCTCCCGGGGGTGCTTGGGATGATGGGGCATCTTCTTACTAGGACGTCCGCGACGGGCTGAGGGCTGTGGGCTGGGCACTCTGCCCCTGTCCTGCGTTGCCTCGCCCGTGAAATGGGGGTGCTGAGAGCATCGCTTCGTGGGGTCTGAGGATGAAACCAGATGATGAGTGTAAACCCCTGAGTTCTTCCGTAGTGAGCACCCCGTATGTTAGTGCCTGGTTGTTCAGGGTTGTCCCCTCTGCAGGCCTGTGAAGCTCCAGCCTCAGGAGGGGGAGAGTTCCTGGGCGGTGTTTGTGTCTCTGCCCAGGACTTGCCGGCCAGTTATTCTGGGCCTGCTTCCCCTAGTGGACAGGTTATCCCTCTCCACGTGTGGGGCCAGAGCTCCTGGAGGGCCGTGTGTGTGTGTGTGTGTGTGTGTGTGTGTGTGTGGCGTAGGGGGTTCTGAGGATCAGGGCGGACTGGCAGGACGTACCCGTGATGGGTTCCTTCCGTGTGTCTGACAAGGGTCTGGTCTTTGTTGCCCTCCTTGTAGCTGAGAGACCCCGGGGACGGCAGCGACCACCGCGAAGCCGTGCGGAGACTCAGCCGGGCCTTGGGGAACGTGACCGTGGTCCAGAAGGGGGAGCAGGACGTGATCTCGGACGGTGAACAGGGTGAGTAGCCGTGGGCTTCGTGCGTGTCAGTGTGGCAGTGCTGGGCACCAGCCCCTGGAAGATGACTCGTAGCACACACAGTCCCTGGTGTCACTCGTGTTGCACACACGGGCTTCCGACGAGCTTGGTTTTATTTCTCACTGTTTCGCAAAGCGTGTCCTTGCTGACGCCCGGAGCAGCGCCTGGTTCTGGGGGGATCCTTGGGAAGCCGTGCAGTGGGGCTGCGGCCCTGCCAGCAGGGGGCGCCCCAGTGGTACCTGGACGTTTGGCTGCCTACCCTCCTGTTGGAAGGGCTGGGGTGTGAGGGAACGCGGGGAGCTGGCGCAGGGGCAGGGGCAGGGGGTTCCCAGATGCTGGATGTGGCAGCCCACCCCTCGTTCTCTCCCCTGGGCCTGCCGGCTGGCCAGTGTGCAGAGCAGGGGGAGGTGGTGGGTGTGCAAGACACGCCGCCAGGGATGGTGGGGTGCGGAGTCCCCCTCGCGTGGTCTGTCTGGGCGGCAAGGACGGGACAGAGCTGCTGTGGTGTAGGGCTGCTGCCCGGGGAGCGGGAGGAAGCAGGACACGCCGAGGGAGTGTCCTGTGAGGGACCGGGAAACCTCTGGGGTTCTTGTTGTGGGAAGGTGCTCTAGACTCTGACGCTTTCGGAGGACATGACCACACGCTGTCCGAGGCAGCTCCTTGTTATGCCGAGTAAACTGACGAGCGGCCACCGGCTGGGTCCGTGCGGCGGCGCTAGCATGTCTGTGTCTCCCTGAGGGTGGCGCGTGTCCCCAGGGCCCGTGGGCAGCGCGGGCTCCAGGGGCCAGTGGCCTGAGCAGCCCGGGGAGCTGTGCCCTCTCCCCCGTCCCCTCCAGCAGGCCCGGGCTGCACTCCTGCAAGCCGGGCCGCCTGGTCAAGAACACACGGGAAGAGCTGGTGTGGGTTGAGCTGGCGCCTCAGGCACAGGCGAGCTCGTCCTCTGATGGCGTGTCCCCCTGCCCCGCAGTGCTCGAGTGCGTGCAGGAGGGCAGCGGCCGCAGGTGCGGTGGCCAGGGCGACCTGCTGTCGGGCGCCCTGGGTGTGCTGGTGCACTGGGCGCTGCGCGCTGGACCCGAGAAGACGAATGGGTATGTGACGTCTTCCCTTGTCCTCTCTCAAGAGTTGTGAACCGTGTGAGCCATTCAAGTGGCCCTTACGTTTACTGCGTAGCCATGGGAAACGTCGCTGTCCCGTGGAAGCGATCCCAGGGCAGGGGTGATCCCAGAATGGTCACCTGGGGCGCTCTTGCTCCATGCAGTCGGGGCCCTGTGGCTCGGTGCCGATGGCTCTGGGGCGTCCGTGTCAGCTTGAGACCCTCTTCTGGGGGGTGTGACATGTACCCTCGGTAGAGCAAAAACAGTGAAGCAGAAACCCGCAGGGCAAGGGTGAGCTGGCTTTGACTGCTGTCCTGAAAGATGTGGGTTTTCTCGGAGACCCAGCCTCGGTCCACATCTCCGGTCAGAGCTGTGAGCGTGGGCAGGGCCCTGTCTTCCATACACCCATCGTGGGATGGTGGTGGCCACGTGTGCTGGGGTGTCGTCGTCGTCACACACACACCCCCCACCCGTGAAGCCACGTGAGGCCATGGGATGGTGGCACACGGGAACCAGGGAGCACCTGCCCGGCTGTGTACCGGTGGAAACAACTCCGGGGGCAGCTGGTGATGGTGGCGGGAACGTCCCCCACATGCTCAGATCTGCGAAGGCCCCCCTGGCGCTGAAGGTCACTGTGAGCTGTGGCCAGTACGGGTTTTCCTCGGGGGTAGCAGTGCCGTCTCGTTGTCCGGCTGCGGGGGTTATGGATTGGGAGCCTCCGCGTCCCCGCTTGTGAGACTGCCTTGTGCCTCCGAGGCACAGCAGCCTCGAAATGCCTGTTTGGGGCCCCGGGAAGTGGGGGCGAAGCTGGAGCCGGCGGCGCGTGCAGACCATGCTGTCTGACAGCCGTGTCCCCCCCAGGTCCAGCCCTCTCCTCCTGGCCGCCGTGGGCGCGTGCTCCCTCACGAGGCAGTGCAGCCGCCAGGCCTTCCAGAAGCACGGCCGCTCGGCCACCACCACCGACCTGGTCGCGGAGGTCGGGCCCGCTTTCCGCAGCCTCTTTGAAACCTGAGCCGAGGCACCGGGCAGCCTGCGGCCCCGTGGACAGGGAGGCTGCATTTGTCACAGGAACCCTGTCCTGGGTCCCAGTCCTCGGGGTGGCAGAGCAGCGTGGCCCAGGGGTGACTGTCGGCTCCCTGCGGCACTGGAAATGTTAGTGACACTAGACCAAGTATTCCTGAACTCTTCCGGGCTGCTCGGCAGGGAGCGAAGAGCCGCGGAGCTGTGTGCGTGCTCCGGGCCCACGGGCCCTCCTCCTCCCTACCCACGTGCTGCCCGTGGGGTGCCCCTCACAGGGATCCCGTCGATCCTGTTCACATAAAGGTGAGAAGTTGTGCTGTTGGAGCTGAGGTCCCCCGAGTGGTGTGGCCTTCGTGGTCTTGCTCACCTGTGCTTTTTAAACGCTGATTAGGTTGAAATTGTCCGGGCAGAAGTAGTCAGCATTGGTTGTGGTTAATTGAAATGTTTCATAATAATTAATGATGGGTTTTTGGAGGACACTTGAGCCCCGAGCACGTGGGTGGGGCTCTCCCCTTCTGTGCACTCAAGTCTGGTGGCGGGAGGCCGTCCCGGGGGAGTCGCGGAGCCCTCGCTTGGGATGCGGCCCTTTCGTGTGCTCTCTCGGGGGGAGGCAGGGCAAAGCCGGACGTTGGGCACCCGGGAGGCCCCGGGTGGGGGGACGGAACACTGTCATTGGAAGTGGGTGTCCTCAGGAAGAGTCCGGTAGAGAAGTTATGTCTGTGAGTTGCCTTGCCAGCCTCCGGTTGGCTCCTGGATGGCACCTCGGTGTGGGGTTTCTCTGCGTCCTGAGAGCCGCTTCTCCCACGGCGTTCTCCGTGGGGTCCGGTTCCTGCGCACACGGGACTACTTCCGTCGGCTTCACGATGCTTTCTGCGAGGACGGGACCTGTGTGGATCCCTCACGTGCCTCTTGGTTGATGCTCTGGGATTCAGGCGCCCTGCCCCAGACTGATCCTACTTTAAAACCAGATTTCTTAAAAAACGTTTGCTGTTCTTCTTTTTCGTGTAATTGAGAAGCATCACTGCTTTTCATTGTGGGTAATTTCATCTAAATTCTGGTAAACATTAAAAGGCCAATCTGGTTTATCCCAACACAGAGTTCTGTATTTTTTTCTGACCGAGCTCATACCCACGTTTCAGCTTCCCTGAGCGAGGACACTGTCGGCAGGGGGACAAACATGTAAGAGCCTATTCGTCACTAAGGGTTTTCACCAGGGCCTACCCACTTTGTGGGACTGAAGCAGTCTTTTTGTTCCACGGAAAGTAAAGTGCAGGAGTCACAGAGCTATTTTTGGTTTTGCTCTGAATAAGTACAGATCCTCTTGTTTGAATGGGAGTGAGGAGTATATCCACCTAGTCAGTGGCTGTTTTTAAAAAAAAAAAAACCCGCCTGGACCTACTAGCTGCAGCCAAGGACAGGCTTTGACCCCGAGACCAAGATAGCCGAGCCCAGAGGTACGCTGGGGAGGCCAAGTTCGGCACATGGCCCTCGGGACAGTGTGAGCCCCAAGTACTGAAGGGTCCTTCTTTGGGTGTCCTCGTCAAGGGTCTCCCTGCCGGGTGGGATCTCCCCACGAGCTGGGTTACTGTCGGCAACTCCGTTTCCAAGCAGGTTTCATGGCCCGTAGAATAGGACAGCGGTGCCTTTTGGGGTCCTGAAGGTCAGTGACAAGTGAGCGTTATCACCACCATGCCTAGCGTGTGCCTCCCCGCGGCGCCCGGGGACGGGCCAGCTCAGCAGTACCGGGCGTCGGGCGGCCCGGCCGGGGATGGAGAGCCGGGCGTGGGCCGCGCTCACACCTGTGCCTTGCTCTCGCCACTGCAGCCGGTCCGCGGTGGTCTACGGTGAGCACGTTACTTCTGTCACAAACGGAGGGCCAGCCCCAGCTCAGGGTCCTCCCCCCTTCAGCACCACCCAGGGCTCCAGGGCTCACGGTCGTCCCGGGATGTCCCCCCAGGGCCCAGAGGCCAGCATCAGGACCGTGCTGGCCCGTGTGTGCGGCCATCGGTACCGTGAAGAATCCCCGTTTCAGGCGCACGCTATCGGTTGGACTGACTTTAATGGCGACTGAAGAGGCAGGACAGGAAGCTCCCAGGAAGCACAGCGGAGTTGGGGGCCGTCAGCTCCCTGCTCTGCGGTCTTCGGTGCTCTGGTCCAGCAGCTCCCACGTGGATGTGCTGCTCCTGTCCTGGGGAGGAGGCACGGGGGAAAGGGGCAGACGGTCAGGCCTCGCTGCCCACCCCGAGGCCCCCACGGGGCCCGGCCACAGGCTGGGGTGGGGGGGGCGACTCTGCGTGCTGTCCTGGGGCTGACCCCGCCCACCGCCCCCAGGCCACAGCGGCGGCTGCTCACCTTAATGCTGATGCCGTGGGCGACGAGGTCCCGGCGCAGAGCGTCACACGCCTCCAGCAGGGGCTGCCTGTCCAGCAGCTGCTGCCGCCGGGCCTCCCTGGTGGCCGCCCCGCTGGCCAGGGCGAACTGGCGCACCTGGAGCCGGAAGCGGACCAGCTCCTCCACCACGCCGTGCAGGGCGGCCTGGCTGCTGTCCCCTGGAACAGACTGCACCCGGCGGCGCGGTCAGGGGACCCCTGGTGGCCCGGCGGGGGGGGGGGGTGCGGGGTGTTCGGTGCCGAGCGAACCAGGGCACATCCTCCCTCGGCTCTCCTCTCTGGGCCTGGGCCACTGGCCAGTCCCCGCTGTCCTGGCCCGCAGGCCTCGTCACCTGGCCGAGCTCCCAGGGCTGCCCTCCTCCCATCCCACAGATGCGCCAGCATCTGGGGCTGTCTGGGGGCACCAGCTGGGCCGCCTTGTGAAACCGAAACTGTTCCTGTGACCAGACCCCAAAAGCAACGTGCACCTGGAGTGTGGTTCGCGTACACACGCGCTCGTCGCCAGTTCACGGACTGGGGAAGCCCAGGGGGTCACGTCCTCTCCCACCTACACGACTCCTCCTCCCTCCCTCACGGGGCGGGGATCCCGGCGCTGGCTGGTGCTCCCGGGTGTGAAGGAAACATTTTACAACCTCGGAGTCAGGCTTCTCCAACCTACAGGATCCTCAGTTACTGCTTCCGTGATAAAAGACCATTTCTCTGGTTACAAAAAAGAGAGCCCAGAGTGGGACCCAGCATCCCCTGCAGAGGTCAGGGAGGTGAGCGAGCGGCTCTCAGCGGGCCGGGCACCAGCTCCAGCACAGTCGGGGATGTGAGAGCGGTCTCAGCACACACCTGATGGTCATGCCGGGCTGCAGCCCAGACCTTTCTAGGTTTACGACCTGTCTCCCAGAGTGTCTACAGGGTCTGTGGTCTCGCAGTGGAAGCAGGTGGGGGGGGGGGGTGCGGGTGGAAGGCACAGAGCCCCTGCGGTGGGAGACAGCCAGGCCCGGCCAGGGGAGGGTCCTCCTGCTGTGCACCTGGCCCCGTCCGGAGTCTTTCAGGAGAAACAAGGGGAAAGAACACGTGCAGGACGGACAGCACGGGGCCTGCAGCCAAGAGGGGCCGCCGGTCCGCTCCGGATCCCTGCAGCGTCCGCTGGTAACACACCAGCTCTGAGCCTGTTTGCTTTTTCGGGAACATACCTTAAGCATGTAAATATATTCAACGCGATTGTCCATTAAAATGAACGTCGTAAAAGGGGAGAGGACGGTGGCCGCGACAGAGACGCCCTCGCACAGGTCCGGACCGAGACGGCAGGGCGTACCTGTCTGTCCGCCAGAGAAATCCCAACGGTCTCGAAGAACTGCTCCACGTAGGATACGATGGAGCCGAACACGGCGGGGCTCCGGGGGCCGCCGGGTTCCTGTGACAGACCACCCAGAGGGGGTGGTGAGGAGCCGAGGAAACCCCGGGACGCAGCCGCTTCAGCCGTGGGGTCGCACCTCGTGCGGCGGGGACGGCCCTGCCGGGGGCCCTCACCACCCTGACCCGTGACCGTGGGGAAGCCAGGGAACCCCTGCACCTCCACCTGCCCTCCTGTAACATGGGGTCTGCCAGGGCCTGCACGCTGGTGTCCCCCAGAGCCACACGCTGAGCCCTGACCCCCCAAGGGACGGTGTCAGCAGGTGGGTCTCCGGGAGGGCGCTGGCTCACAGGGCGGAGGCCACAGCGGGGCTAGGCTGTGTGGGCACGGGGGGGGGGGTCCCTGCACACAGCATCCCCCGTTTCCTGTTTCACATCCGAGCAAGCTCGGAACAGACAGGAAAGTGACGTGCTTCCCCCGTTAGCAAACATGGGGCTGCGTATCCACGTGCCAGAACCCCTGCTGGGGGGCGGGGGGCAGCCCGGGGTTAGGATGAAGCAGCCCCTGGAAGTCAGGGGCCTGGAGGCCCCCTGGGGAGCTGGCAGGGCAGTGGCTGTGCCTTCCCGGGGGGGGGGGGGTCCCCAGCACAGCACCTCCCTGCCCTGCGGGCCGTCCCGGGACACACCTTGGTGTGCGCCTTTAGCTCTCTGTTCCCGTGGTGCACGAGCTCCATGACGCTGTCCATGGCCGCGGGCGTGTCAAAGTCGTCCGCCAGGGCAGCCTTCACGGCCTCCTTGGTGTGGCGGAGCCTGGGAGAGACACGGGGCTCCTCAGCCCCCGGACTGGGCCAGCAGCAGGAACGGGGCGCAGCCGGTCCCTCCCCAGCACAGGCGTGACTGCCTGTCTGCCCCTCGCCCTTTCCGGGCCGGGTCCCATCAGCTCAGAATCGTCCGTTACCCGCGGATTTGGAGATCGCCTCTAATGCCTGGGTTTGAGCGCACCCCGTGCGCGGATGCCTGACGGCTTACAGGTGCAGCAGAGACAAGGTCAGGTTCACACCACAACCCTCCAGGTAGGCACACTGTCTCGTGCCGGAGGGAAGGACGGCCCGATGCACCTCCTCCCCACGGAGCCTGGTGCCGTGAGGACGGCCCGGCCTCCCCGAGTCCCGTGGACGGTGGCTGCTCACGCCTGTCCCCACCCCGTGAGCGGCCCCTGCGTACGGACAGCCTGCGTCGCCCAGCGTTCTGGGGCCCTGGCCCTGCCAGGCCTAGGACACGGCCCCCACTGGGCTCTGTGCGGCCTCTCCAGCTCCTTCCCTCTGCTACCGGACCCCGAGCCCCCTCCCAAGCCACAGCCACGGCAAGGACACCCAGGTCCCCTCTGGCCTCTTCTCCCCTGCACACCTGGTGCTTCAGACACTGATACTTTGTCCCCAAGACTAGCTCTCTGTTGTCCGGCACTGTTCTTTACCCCACTCCTGGCAGACTCCCCAGTCTCCAGGCACGGGGAAGGACTGGGGTCTGGGCCACCTCGCAGGCACGTGGAGCCGCGGGACCCCTTCTGGCCAGCAGCAGCAGCAGTGTCCACTGAGCTGGGGGGCAAAGCCCTGGACTCCCGTCCCCGTGCCGGGCCTGCCGCCCCTGGGTGGTGGGGCAGTGGCTCTCTCCAGCCTGGCCCGAGTGACTGGGAAGGGAGGACAGGCCACAGGCAGGGCTGTTTGTCCCCCTGTTTGAAGCAGAGCCTGGCGTCCCCCGAGTGGCACACGGCCTCTACCTTCCCCTCCACCACGCCCGTTGCCGAGGAGCACACAAGAGAAGGGTGCCCACGCGTCCCTCCCTTGTACCCCCGTCTACACGGCCACACCAAGCCACACAAACCCCCAGATGCCCTGCCCACTGCTCTGGGCTTTGTCCCCTGGGCTCCGTGGCTGCGGCTGGCAGACTCTGCCCCACCGCCCTCCCTCCTTCCCGGGCCGGCCCCCGAGGGGTCTAGGGCTCTTTAGTCCCCCTACGGAGTCCCCAGAAGGGGGACCCGCCCCACGATGCTACAGGCAGGCACGGGCGGCTGATAAACGCGGCAAACCTGCCGTGCTTGCTGCCTGTCCTGACCACAAGTGTTTCCCGAATCTTCCCAGCTTCTCACAGTCTCTGACGCCAACCCGTCTTTCACGTGGAACAAAACGAGGAAGACCAAGTTCAACGGTTTAATGAAGCAACGGGACCGGAAACACAATTTCCTTATGTAGCGTCAGGAGCCCCCCAGCTTGAGCCCCCCACTGTCACAGCCTCCTGTCACCGTCCTGTGGCCACAGGCACCAGGGGGCACAGCTCCCCCGGCGACAGGGACGGCACACGCACTGGACTTTCTCGGACACGCTGGTCAGGTCCTGACCAAGACTGAGCTGAGCCGAGACCACCCTCCTCTGCTCTTCAGCCGCCCCGGCTCGGCCGCGCACCTGCCAGCCCCCCACCCACCAGCAAGGGGCCCACAGCCTCTGCATCGGTCACCGACAGACGCCCGCGAGCCCCCTGGTCAGGTACGCGTGTGTCACTGCTCCCTGCACAGCCACCACGCAGGCAGGGCGTCCCCGTCCCTCCCCAGCGGGACCACGGGCCCGCCCGAGGCGCCCCCGAACCAGCACCCCCGGGTACCTCGGCCCCTGAGAGCTGCCCCCGTCTCGGGCAGCCCCACGTCCGGCACCCCGGACACCCAGGTGGACGCCGGGAGGGCACCTACCTCTCCCACAGCACATCGTCCCTGACGGGGCCGCACACCAGCTGCCCCTTCATGTAGGCCCGGGCGTCCTCCACAAACGCGGCTGCCCCCAGGAGGAGGTGCTTGGCCTGGAGCATGGTGCCGTCGCTGTAGTCAATGGCTGCGGAGGGGACGCGTGAGGTCACCAGGGCTGCCCCCGCCCACGCCCGCACCCCGCAGGCCTGGTAGTGCTCGGACGCAGGGCGCTGCTCCCTGCCCCACGGCGCCCCGAGGCCGGCCCCCCTCGGACCGTGAGGGTCCGTCCTGACCCGGGCCTTGCCACCTTGGAAGAAACACGGAAACCTGCTCCTGATGTGCTTTGGCCGAGGGGTTCATTCCTGCTGAGACAGATGACTGAGAAGTGGGAGAGATCTCTGGGCCCCGAACCCCTTCCTGGGGGACCCGCAACGGTGGGGACTTAGGGCTCCCTCAGCCCGGGGAGCGAGGACACGCCGTCCTCCACCTGGGCCCCACGACCAGACCCACGCAGAGGAGAGCCGGGGGCCGACCGGAAAACCCACGGCCTCCAAGAGACATGCTTCTGGAACCTTCTGGCTGGGAGCTGGGGTCGTGCTTCCTCATGGTGCATCCTCGGGCTCTCTCAGGCTTCGGCCCGGGTCCGGCCCTTCCCCAGACTCTTCCCGAGCCCCCCGAGCGCCCACGGGCCCCCCGTCTCGCTCACCTGCCCTGTAGCTGCTCAGCATGCAGAAGAGGCGGAAAACATCGGGGGAAAACGTCTTCAGGAAGTCCTACGGGGGGGACAGAGAAACGGGAACCCGGGGCTCGTATACCCGTGTGAGCCCACCTCGCGCATCAGTCAGGAATTTACGAAAAGCTTCGTTTCCAGACCGTTAGTGCCCCGCACGTCCCCACGGGGTCTCCCCTGTTCCGTCAGCGTCTGTGGGGAAGGGCGGCTGCGTGCTGACGCAGGGGGTCTGCGCTGTCGCTGCCCGCGGGAGCCCTGCCCGCGACGCGGTGGCCAAGCGAGGGCAGGGGCGCAGGAGGACGGGGAGCCCAGCCTGGGCCGGGCGTCCTGGACAGCACGGCAGCGCCCCGACTGCCCGCCGGTGCGGCTGAGCGGTCGTTCTGCAGACGCGCCTCCCTTCTCTGTTGGGGGTGACTGGGGACCCAGCGGAACTCGTGGGAACCGCATGAAGTGCGACAAAAGCTCCGTGTGGTGGCAGCGGCGGGAAGCGCTCAGTGACCTCGAGGCGGTGGAGGGAAGGGGCGCGGCTCAGCCCGCCAGGGACCAGCGCCGGCGCCGAGGACAGGCCGGCTCCGGCAGGACCGTCTGACGACATGGAGTTTGGGTCAAAACCTCAAACCATCCTGTCCCTTCGTCGTGGATTCTCCGTGCGGAACAACAGACGTTCTCAGCCCTTCTCTTGTGATCCTGCTCCGAGTTTCTGGCCTCCCCTCAGCAGTGGTGACCCAGAGTGTGACAACGGGGGCACACGGTGGCTGGGACCCTAGGGGCCCCCCCGGGAGCAGGGACTGGGCCAGTCCCCTGGTTAAGCTGACCCCCTGCTCACCGGGCCGATGGAGAGGCGCACTGGCGGCCTTCCTGGGGGAGGACGGGCAGACACCAACCTCAAAGGAACGTAGTTACTACGCCACAGACTGACAACTAACCCCGTGTACCAGACTTCATCGCTCACAAACCACCGTGGGGGACGCGTCCGAACAGCGTCATCCGACCCGGTGACAGAGACGAGGCTTGGAGAAAGCCAGGCCCCCAAAGGCCCCACCCCAGCTCCCAGCTCTGTGCTCCCGTCCGTGCTCCCATCCCTGCTCAGTCCTTCTGGGTCTTATTTGCTGGTTCACTTCCCCACGGTGGCACTTCTGAGGCCCTTCCAGTTCACACGCACATGAATGGTGCTTCTCTGGGCAGTTATGTGCCCCTGGGCACCCGAGCGCTCGTGTGGACTTACGCCTGGAACAGAGGGGCGCATGGATGCCGCTCACCAGCACGCACAGGGCCTTCTGGCCACCCTCTCTGCCCTTTTCCCCTTGTGTTCAAATAATTTCTTTAGAATTCCTTCTGGATGGGCGCCTGGGGGGCTCAGTGGGTCAAAGCCTCTGCCTTCTGCTCGGGTCATGATCTCAGGGTCCTGGGATCGAGCCCCGCATCGGGCTCTCTGCTCCGCGGGGAGCCTGCTTCCCCCTCTCTCTCTGCCTGCCTCCCTGCCTACTTGTGACCTCTCTCTCTGTCAAATAAATAAATAAAATCTTAAAAAAAAAAAAAAAAAGAATTCCTTTTGGAAACCACAGACCCAACTGCTTTATACCTTGTTACGAGTTGCTTTCCTGGAAGCATATATCAGGGGACCTATTCCCCAAGTGCCTCGCCTCCTTTCCTGTGCTCTTTGGTTTTTTCAAGTGCTATTGTTGCTAGTGTTGCTTTTCGTAAGTTGTTGCCAGATGTTTGGTGTGTAGCAGCCTGGAGGCGGTGGGAGTTGCTTCCAGCACAGCAGCGTGCCCCTCACACGTCCGCCCTAGCAAGGCCTCCGACAGACTCGGGCTGCCCTGACTGCCCATCCGCCAGAGGAACAGAGGCCGCCCCATGGTTTCCACACGGCTGTGCTTCCTTTGGACTGGAAACCTTTTCCTTCACTGTTGCTTTTCTGAGCATATTTGTGCATTCAGTTAAAAATTTTAAAGCATAAAAAAAAAAACCCAAAAACAAAAATAGAAATATTATGGTTATTTTGTGTCTGCTGAAGCATTTTGATTTTTCTAAAAAAAGAAAATCTCTCTTCCATTTTAGTATTTTCTATTTTTGGGTGGCAGTGCTCTCTATTTCACTCCTAAACTCTATTTCACTCCATTTAAACTCCCTTTAAGATCCTAAAAAGAAGGGCGCCTGGGTGGCTCAGTCGTTAAGCGGCTGCCTTCGGCTCAGGTCAGGATCCCAGAGTCCCGGGATCGAGCCCCGCATCGGGCTCCCTGCTCGGCGGGAAGCCTGCTTCTCCCACTACCATTCCCTCTGCTTGTGTTCCCTCTCTTGCTGTGTTTCTCTCTGTCAAATAAATAAAATCTTTAAAAAAAAAAAAAGATCCTAAAAAGATCTTAGGATTTTACCTCCCCAGAATGCGGGCTCATTCAGATGAACCTCAATGTGTAGTCAGAAATCTAAGGTAATAGTTCTCCAGACCCGAGGAACAGGACGAGATGTTTCTTCCCACCATTGCGGGGGCGGCGAGGGCAGGTCTGGCCAGGGGAGTTACAGGACTGCAGGCAGAAATCTATGATCTAGTGTCTCTACAGCATTCAGGCCTGGGGGCTAACTGCATGAAAGAACCACCACATCCAACTAACAAGCAAAGGAAACTATCAACAAAACAGAAAGATGACCTATGGGACGGGAGAAAGCATTCACAAACTACGGGTCTGATAGAGGCGAGTATCCAAAACACATAAAGAACTCAGCTCAAAAGCAAAGGACAGCCTGATTCAAAAATGGGCAGAAGACATGAACAGACATTTCTCCAAAGACACACAGATGAGCGACATCACTCATCATCAGGGACGTGCAAATCAAAACCACAATGAGAAACACCTCACACCTGCCACGATGGCTAAAATCACCTGTCGATACATCTCAGCGAGGCTGGGAAAGATACAGGGAGGGAGAAGTGCTTTACCTTCCTCCTCGTCGCCCTGAATACCTGGGTCGCCCTCCCTGACGGTGACTGCGGAGGCCTCCACATTGTTGGTCTTTGTGGAGGTCACGCTGTAACCTGTTCCTCCCACCACTCGGCTTCCACACGCAGCCCAAACACAGCTCCCCGAGAGGCGAGATGTCACCAGGCCTGTGTGCTGGGAGGCCCAGGAGGTGGCACATGACCCCCCAGCCACTGGGCCATCAGGCGGTGACCTGGTGGACACTCAGACGTGGTGAGCTCACGAGTTAAGGCGGTGCAGGCTGGCAGGAAGCAGGGTGCAGCGCCCCCAACGCTGCACCGCCCTTCCCCCAGTGCCCAGGGCAGGCGCGGTGACCACACGGACTCGGCCCTTTGCTGCACTGCATTCGCTCGGGGACTCTCAGAGTAGGTGCCGCTATGTCATGTTCCGCAAGAAAAACTAAGACTTCGAGAGTAAAGTAACGGGTCCCAAATCAACCGAGAGGTTGGAAAGGGCCCAGTTTGAACCGTGATCTGACTGCTTTCCCCACACGGACCCCAGTGTCCGTCAAGCAGAAAGAATCGAGTCTTCCTGCAGACCCTTGTAAGAGCCGTGCTCGCCAAAATAATGAGGACTGGAATGATAGAAACTGGGAAACTGACAGGTGTTTTTTCCATGACGGATGTGGCTGAGTGTCCCCAGGGACTGCCCGCAAGGCCACGTCGCAGACTGCCCAAAATACAAACAAGGGCGATGAGTACACACTCAAATGCACCATAATAAACAGCGAAACGGAAATTTACAATCGAGCTGTCCATTTTCACCAAGTTAAAAAGGAAAATGTTAACTGAGTTAAGATTCTGTCGAGTTTGTGTGGACCAGGGAACTGGACACTTCCTGTTGGTGGGAACGTTGAGGACACCACTACGTGACCAGAGGCTTTATCCAGAACATTCCGCATACACACATCCCCTCCTGGCCTTTATGGCACACCGTTCATGGTACAGCACCCTCGTGGGCCCCCGAGTGCTCGTGAAAAGTGATGCAGACTCTGTAATAGCTGTGAACACTTAAAGTGCACGCTCTCTAGGAGAACAGTTGACCTAATTTAAATGACGGTCAGCAGGGCACTGTTAAACTTAATTAAGGTGCAACGGATCACCCAGCCATTCAGAAGAATTAACTGCATACGGAAGAACCTGGCCCCAAAGACTCATTAAGTGGATAAAGCAAGTGCAAAACCGCACGAGCACTTGTGTGGAAAGAAAAAACCAAGAAACGTATTCACACAGGTGAGCCTTGCGAAGAAGCTGGCGACGGCTGCTCCGGGGGAGCGCGGGCAGCCGGGGAGCGTGGCCGGGGAGGACATGGGCTCCTTGGCCTCCCGCCGTGAAATCCGTTCCTTCAGGCCCAAACGTTAACACTTGCTGGGAAGGGGGAGAAGCAAGGTGCACCCCAGGATGCCCGGTGCGCTATCGGGGCCACCTGGGGACCCGCCGGGAGCAGAGCCGCTCTGGGGACCGCGTCCCGGGCACTCCTCTCCCTGCTCCCCACTGAACACGGACAACACCTCATGTTCTTGCAAAATAAAGGAAAAGGGGAAGGAGACGCCCTCCAACTGGAAACAGACGTAAGTGAGCCTCTGTGCAGCGAAGGGGGGACGCCACACGGCAAATCGTTACACCCTGACCGCGCGGGTGTGTGCTAGCCGTGTGACCCCGGGGCCACGGGGACAGAAAGACCAGTGGACGCGGGGGGCTGGGGGAGGGGACTGAGTGCTTCACGGGCACGTGGGGAGCACGTCACACAGGTGCTGGTGGCAGCTGCCGACCTACATGACGACGCTAGGAGCCACTGAGTGACACCGTGTCCAGGGTGAAGTCTGACGTGGGAATTGCGTCTCAGCAAAGCTGTTAGTAAAACAACTGCAAGAAAATCTTAACTTTAGTTTAAACTCAAGTTTCAAAACTTAGTAGTTTACTGTTAAATGGGAATATTGGTTTTCAATTTTGAAACGCGTCAATTTTAAGAGAAAGCTCGGAGCTGATGTGCTTCTGTAAGCAAACAGGGTTTTCAGTAAAGGAGGGACAGAGCTAAAGAAGCCGGTCCTGTCGTGTGAGACGGGAGAGCTCACCATGAACCCCAGCGACTGACCACTTCGGGCGCGTGCGTCCGTGTCCTCCAGCAGCAGCAAACACGCCCAATGCCCACATCTCGGCTCAAGATTCCGTGTCCCCACACGGGCCGTGAGGCTCCCCGGAGAAGTGGCAGCTCTGGGGCCAGAGGCACAGGGGACACAGGGCCGGGAGCACAGACGCACACGGGCGTTTCCCTGGGGCCCGGGAACCAGCAGGGGCTCCTCCTCGCCTTCCCCCAGGTCAGAGTTGGGATGAGTGAGACCCCAAAGAGTAAAGACTGAATTGATAATACACGAATTCAAAAGCTGAACTTCCAGCAATACTAAAGAGAGAGCAGCAGACGAAGCCCCTTCTTCGAGAGGAGGCCCAGCCAGGCCACGGCACAAGACACATGCTTCGCAAGGGCCACTGGCGGCCAGGACGGGGCGAAGCCCCCCGTGGACACACACGCCACAGGACGCAGGTTGTCAGGGACAGGCTGCCCGACGGCAGACACCCTTGCTGCTGTCCATGCGCGCGAAAAGGAGATAAGGGTCTCTGTGTCAGAGAGGTGGGGCCATCGCTGACCCCAGTGCTCAGACCCGACATCTCCCACAGCGGGACAGCCTGGCACTGGGGCGCCCAGGGGGCTGCTCTGCGGAGCCCATGGCACTGCGGGTGGTGTCCCCGCCAGTTAGTCCGAACTGCGTCACATCTTGACACCTCGCTTCCAGCTACGGGGAGGACGGGAGACAGAAGAACAAGTCACGTGACACCAGAGAAACAGAACATGCGTGACGTTCAACAAAACTGACCTCGTGTCTTTACCACGTCAACACCACCCGGATAATAGAGAGAGAGAGACTACTGAAGAGCCGAAGCCAAACCCACGCCATCAGCCCACCCCAAGCGCAGAGCATCACTCGGCCGTAGAGACGGAAGAGCTCTGTCCCCGGCTCCGGCGGGCGGACCTGGAGGACGTCACTTGGAGCGAAACGGGCCGGTCACAGAGGGCAAATTCTGGGAGTCTGCGCCCCCATGAGCTCCCCGAGCACTCGAGGTCCCGGGAACAGCAAGCAGCATGGCGGACGCGGGGGGGCTGGGGAGGGAGCCGGGGACGTGCCGGACGGGGAAGGTTCGGTCCGGCCAGACGGGGATGCTCGGGCGCCCTCTCGCACGGCGATGGGAGCACTGTGCACGTCACAACCGTCACGACAGTGACTTTTACGTTCCGTGTGTTTCACCACAATGAAAAACGTCTCCTGAAAAGCCCAAGAAGACACGGCATACAAATGCAAAACATGAACCTTCAATGGATCCTCCTTTGAAAAAAAATCCAGGCTGTAAAGGACACTGGGACACATGGAAAATCAGAACATGGAAGAGGTCACTCGTGCTGAGGATTAGCTGCTGACATGTTTGCATCTGGGTTACACAGGAACACGTCCTTGTTTGGGGAGTGGCACACAGAGGGGGCAGTGTCGTGCTGTGCGATGGCTCAGGATAAGGCCGTGTGATAAGGTACACACCGCACGCGCGTGCTCCCACCACGCCCATCGGTCCGGAAAACGCGGTAAAGGTAGCAGAGTAATAACTCTTGAATCTACGTGGCGAGTATATAGGTTTAATTTTTCTGTACGAAAATGTGTAGAACACTCAACATGTCTAAGGAAAGCATATTAAGACTCAATATGAGGAGCGCCCCCCCTTTTGGCTTCCAGCACCCCTCCCTGCCCCGTCTGCAGGGGATACGCTCCATGGCCCCCGAGGATGCCTGAATATGTGACAGGACCAAAGCCTCTACTCGCTGTGTGTCCCTGGACAAATATGCCTGTGAGGACGTGTACTCATACTTCAGGCACAGGGATTAATGGCCATAATAGGACAGCTGACCACAAGCGTGACTGCGGTGGAGGTTACGTGCACGTGCCCTCCCTCCCCCGACGTACCTCCCTGTCCGGACACGGGCCCGGGACACCGCGCGAGGCTGTCGCCCGCTGCTTCCGGACCACGTCAGGGACACCGTGCACAGGGGACGACTGTATGTACGTCTGGTGGGGACAGTGCTAGAGCTCAGGTGTTCAGGGGATGAAGTCTGATAACCGTCCTTGTCATTTTAATATGTGCAGGTAAAGGCACATTTGGCTTCAAGGGCCCAAGGACCAAGAGCAAAGTGTGTGACGGGCCCCCCTGAGGTCACACGTTCCCCGTCCACGCGGACACTCACGCGCTGCTCCCTCTGCCCCACAGCGGAGCCCCTCAGGCCAGCAGCGGCGGTGGGACAGAAACGGGTACGTGGGAGTCAGGGTAGCCGTGTGGACAAAGGGCACAGAAGAAGGTGGCACAAACGTCCGAACGCAGACGTCCGCGG
The DNA here is from genome assembly GCA_028646535.1 of Procyon lotor. Lineage (NCBI taxonomy): Eukaryota > Metazoa > Chordata > Mammalia > Carnivora > Procyonidae > Procyon > Procyon lotor. The sequence goes on from CM053605.1 coordinate 165,747,462, forward strand.
GGAAGGCCCCGGAGAGGGCAGGGGACCCGGCCGAGAACGCAGACGTCC
>CM053605.1:165757141-165772605 GCA_028646535.1 Procyon lotor
AAAGAATAAAGAACCCTGAAATTTGTATGGAACCACAAAAGGACCCAAATAACCAAAGCAATCTTAGAAAAAGCAAACTTTACAGGTATCACGACTCTAAACTTCAAGTTATATTACTTGTAGTCATCAAAACAGTACGGCACTGGCATAAGTAGATGCCATAGATCAATGGAACACAATGGAAAACCCAGAAATAAACCCACAATTGTATGGTCAATCTTTGACAAAGCAGGAAAGAACATACAGTGGGAAAAGGACAGTCTCTTCAATAAACGGTGTTGGGAAAACCAGAGAGCTACATGCAGAAGGAAACCGCACCACCTTCTTACAGCACACACAAAAATAAACTCCAAATGGATTAAAGACCTAAATGTGAGAGAGGAATCCATCAAAATCCTAGAAGAGAGCACAAGCAGTAATTTCTCTGACATCGTCCGTAACATCTTTCTAGATCTGTCTCCTGAAGCAAGAGAAACAAAAGCAAGAATTAACTTTGGGACTTCATCAAAATAATAAGTTTCTGCACAGCGAAGGACACAATCAACAAAACCAACAGACGACCTACAAAATGGGAGATGTTTGCAAATCACATACCCAATAAAGGGGTTAGTGTCCACAATACATAAAGAACTGACACAACTCAACCCCCAAAACCACATAATCCAATTTAAAAATGGACAGAAGACATGGACAGACATTTCTCCAAAGAAGACACAGAAATGGCCAAGGCACCTGCAAGGATGCTCAACATCGCTCATCATCAGGAAATGCAAAGAAAAACCAAATCGCACCGGTCAGAATGGCTAAAATCAAAACCACAAGAAACACTGTTGGTGAGGATGAGAAAGGGGAACCTCCTACACTGTTGGTGGGAAGGCAAGCTGGTGCAGCCACTCTGGAAACCAGTGTGGAGGGTCCTCAAAAAGTTAAAAATAGAGCCACCCTACAACCCTGCAATTGCACTTTTGGGTATTTACCCAAAGAATACAAAAAACAGTCATTCAAAGGGATACCCTATTTATTGCACGTGCACCCTATTTATTGCAGCATTATTTACAATAGCCAAACTACGGAAGGAGCCCAAGTGTCCACTAACAGATGAGTGGATAAAGAAGATGTGGCATATAGCGAATGGACTAGTACTCGGCCAGAAACACGAACGAAATCTTGCCACTTCAACAACACGCACGGAGTTAGAGTATTACGCTAAGTGAAACAAGTCAGAGAAAGACAAGTACCATGTGACTTCACTCACGTGTGGAATTTAAGAAACAAAATGAAAAAGGGGGGACAAAAGAGGCAAATCAAGAAACGGACTCTTAAGTGCAGAGAACACGATGACGGTCCCCAGAGGGCAGGGGGCCGCAGGGACTGGGGGTTCAGAGCACACCGCCGTGATGGGCGCTGAGGAACGTCGAGCCCTGCTGAATCACTACACCGTGCACATGGAACTGACATAATACTGTATGTTAACTACACTGGAAGTAAAATTAAAAACTTGATGAAAAAGGAAAAAAAGGAAAAGAGCCTTCCTCCGTCCCACCCCCCTACCCACCGAGAGCTGCTCACACCCGCGCCCTCTGCTGGCCACGCGGGGTACTGCGCGAGCCCGCACAGAACGCAGACCCTTACCTCGAGATGGTGGAACACTCGATGTGCCAGCCGGGTCTTCCCTTTCCCCAGGGAGAGGCCCAGCACACCTCCTGGGGCTTGGCTGCCTTCCACAGGGCAAAGTCGCTGGCGTGCCGCTTGTCCGAAGCAGCTGCCAACAGCAAACGATCCATCAGGGGTGACAATCCACCACGGGGGACCCACATGGCCACCACATCCCAAAGATGCGGCTCCCTCCAGCACACGACCTCCCGCTCCTCTTCTCCCCACGGGCCGCTGGGAGGACCGCCCAACACCTTCATCTAAAACATGCCCGCGGAGGAGGTCCTGGCACCAGGCCAGGCCAGCTTCTGCGAGCAGAGCCCTTGAGATTTCGCAGAGCAAACACTGATGCGTCTTCCCAGGGATGCACTGAGCTGGGCCGCCTTCCTTATGCTCCTCCTGAGAAGGCTACGCTGGCCAGCAAGTGGGTTTCAGAGCAACTTCTCTCCCCAAAAAGACAACTTACGCAGAGGAAAAAAGTTAGCCGAGTGTCAGTGACATTCGAGGAGCAAGAGCCCAGAAGCGGAGGGTTGGGTGACGGGACTTGGTGGGTGAGCCGGTCCTGGCTCTGTGTGTTCCTGAGCTTGGTGCAGCCATGATGGGGGACGGGGGACAGGGGACTGGATGTGCAGACCGAGCTGCATCCGGTCGAGCGAGTATTGCTCAGCACTCAAAGGAAATGAGCTACCAGGCTCTAAAGAGACTATGGAGTGGCTGCGTGCCCTGCCCCTGCCCAGTCCCACTGGGACCCGGTGCCTTAAACACATTCACACTCAAACGTGTACTCAGTGAGAAAAGCCAGTCTGAAAAGGCCCCACACCGTACGATTCAAACCTTACGGCGTTCTAGAAAAGACAAAACCAGCAGACAGTAAACGATCAGGGGTTGCCAGGGGTGCGGAGGGAGGGGGTCTGAGCAGCTGGGCACAGGGGAGGTGTGAGGGCAGTGAAGCGACTCTGTGACACACATCGTTACGGTTATGACCCACGGATCATAACCCACCCACGGATCACCCAAACCAAGGATCCATCAGCACCAAGTGTGAGAGAGAGAGACAGAGAGAGTGGGGGAAGAGGGAGGGAGAGAGAGCATCTCAAGCAGACTCCCTGGTGAGCATGGAGCCCGACGCAGGGCTCGACCTCACGACCCTGAGATCACGACCCCAGCCAGACCCAAGAGGCGGGCGCCCCACCGACTGCACCAGCCAGGGGCCCCTAAAGTCTATTCAACACGAAAGCATCGCTGACGCTAGAACGTGTGTCTCAGAAACATATCCTCTGCTTCCCCAGGGCCCAGGGGCAAACCCACACGGGTGGGGGCTCCAGTGGAGCTCGGTTCTGGCCTTTCAGGAGGGAGCAGGATACTCACGAGTAAGAGTAACAGACACCGTTTCTGAGGAGTCAGACAACACTGTCAGTAATTACATGGAAACGGCATCGTTGGGGCACCCGGTGCCTCAGTCGGTTAAGTGTCTGCCTTCGGCTCAGGTTATGACCTGGGGTCCTGGGATCGAGCCCCACGTCGGCCTCCTTGCTTGGCGGGGAGCCTGCTTCCCCCTCTGCCTGCCACTCCCTCAGCTCGTGCTCTCTCTCTCTGTGTCAAATAAATAGACAAAATATTTAAAAAATAAAAAATGACAAAATAAATGGCATGGTTTGTAGAGCAGAGGATACTGTCTAAAGGCAAAAATTACTCCGACAATTTGTCTTTGGGGTTTTTGCTGGTCTTTACTTGGCTCTCTTTTTTTTTTTTTAAAGATTTTATTTATTTGACAGAGAGAAACACAGCGAGAGAGGGAACACAAGCAGAGGGAATGGTAGCGGGAGAAGCAGGCTTCCCGCGGAGCAGGGAGCCCGATGCGGGGCTCGATCCCAGGACCCCGGGGTCACGACCTGAGCCGAAGGCAGACGCTCAATGACCGAGCCACCAAGGCGCCCCTACTTGGTTCTCTTAAATAGTATTTTTTTTTAATTTAAAATTATGTTTAATTTATTTCAATTTTCAATATTTCAATTCAATAATTTCAATAAAAATTATTTCAAACTTGCTTCTATATACAGCCTTCTTCTCCATCAAAATGACTTCAGACCAGCAATCACTGGAACAGAAGAGTAATGGAGGAATAAACTGAAATACTCCACAAATGTCCTACATGGTAAAATACCCTCAGGGATCTACCATGCGGCAAAACGTAGCAGGAACTGGGTACGACAGCCAGGTGGCCAAGAGCGTTCAAATGCGACAGCAGGAGTGTGTGTCCCTGCTGGAGGTGCCCTGAGCAGGGAGAAGGGCCGAGCACCGGGTAGGAGGGGACTCACAACCTGCCGAGAGGACTCCACGCCCCAGATCCCTCTCCTTGAAAACAAGGAGGTAAACTAAGACCCCGGCCGGGCTGGCTGGTTGGGTGCCGTCAGCGGGTCTGAGGGGCCGAGCCTGCACCGAAGACCCCAGACCCCGCGGTGCGAGGCGGGGGTCCACCCACCTGGTTCTCCGACGGGACCAGGGACCACGCCGACCAGCTTGCCGTACTTGTCTCCTCTCGACTGCAGGTCAAAGTAGACGTTGCCTGTTCGACAAAGGTGGTAAAGAATTCATCGTTCCTCAACTTTAAGGATCAGCGTCTGTCCAAGCGCAGTAGCTGACGAGTAATTAGCACTGAAACATGGAACACGGCATCTGGCCTTCACGTGGCCCCTTTATCCTATCTCTAAATCAGAATTTATGGAATTGTCACAAAGTCCAAATTAATGGTGTCTCCGTTAACGTCAACTTACTCTAATTGTCTCTTACGTTATCTCTATTAGACGCTTACGATAAAGCACCGGCATAAAGCCATAAACCAGCCCGTCTACTGCGAGGGCGCCTTTGGTCCTCCGCCCCCGTGATGACTGCTGGGCTGCAGGTCTCATTTCGTGTCTCCCAGCAGCGGGAAAACACCGCCTGTGGTTTCTGGGAAAAACTCCAGAGCGGTCACCCAGGCCCCTTACAAACAAGTTTTTCTGGGAGGCAAGGTCTAAATATAGCAGATAAGGTAAAGTAAGACAGCTGCGCAGTCGGGTGTGTGCCCAGGTGACAGAAAGGCAGCGCCCGTGGCTGGGGACCTGGGGCCCCTCACAGGGATCGAGGCGCGCAGGCAGGATCCCTGAAAGAAGGGGGCTTACTGTCAGTGACCCGCAGAAAGCGTGCCTGTTCTCTTGCTTTATCCTTTGTTATTGACACGCAGCAAGCATTACAAGACACACACATCCCAAGTCCGGGCTGGGGATGCTAGCCGGCCATTCACCAAAAACGAATGGTTTTTATGATCCCAGAAGGGACAGGATATGAGGGCACGAGAAGCAGCTAGGACAGCCCGAGCCCGACAGCCAGAGGGCACTGCATGGCACCAGGGCCGGGCTGGACGTCCCCTTTCAGCTGGGGGAGAAGAAACGTCCAGGGAGGGAGAAAGCTCAGTCGGGGGAGTAAGGATGGGCGGGACTTGGACGGAAAGGGCTGGAAAGGGGGAGGCGTGGCTGCGGGCCCCGGGGACCCCAGCGGGAGCAAATGCCAGGCGAAAAGCAGCAGCTCCCAGGCCAGCAGCCATGAGGTGTGCCGGGAGGAGGCTCTGTCGTTGGTCAGCGGCGGGCGACAGGCCCGAGGGACCCCCCCCCCGGGCAGGGAGCGGCCAGCGGGAGGGCCAGGCGCGTCAGGGAATGTCCAGCACTCGGCCCGACCACACAGCGAGCCAGAGGAGACCGGGACTCGCTCGGCAGCCCCAGCAGCCCGCAACACGAGTGCGGCTTCTCCGGGTCGCGCTGGCATTTGGCCCGCGATCAGTCAAGTCACACGACCCCTACCTTGCGCCGTGGGGTAAGCGTGCCCGTTAGCAACGATCCCTTCGATGAAAGAAATGATCTGAGGAATACTTTCGGTCACCCGCAAGTACACCGTCGGGGGGAGGACCTGACGGAAGGCAGAGGAGAGATGACCTCCCACCGGTGAAAGGCGTCGGTCGGCGACGCCGGCTTCCAGCGCTCAGGCCCCCCTCGCGCCAAGTGGACTCAGCAACGCCCTTCACCTTCAAGGCTGCCATGTCCTGCTTAAAGTCCTCTTCATACAGATTGGCGAGGGAGGCGGGCGACACGTTCATCTGCGGAAAGACAGGCGAGCCGGTCAGCAGGTCGGGCCCCCTGCGACCGGCCTCCCAAGGGGTCTCTCGTTTGAGCTCCCAAACCCGTTCTAGAAACTTGGCCAGTCGCAGAGGCTGAGCGACCCTGTTCTCCGGTTAGAGAGAAGAAAGGAATCAACAATGTCACGATTTGTTACATAATTCAAAATGACACCCCAAAACACACAAAAAAGCCTCTGCTTTTCTAGGGCAACTAGCAAGCTAGCTCAATCTAGTCTACATCATGACCAGGAGCTTGGGTTCCTATCTTATCCCTTCCCCTCAGGTGGCAAGAGAACCTGTCAAACACAAGAACGAGGAGCTCTCAGAAGTATCTGGAAAGCAGCATAGCCGCAGACAGGTGCAGGGGGGTAGAAGGGGGCAGGGGGTGCAGATGGTTAGGGGTGCAGGGGGCCAGGTGGGGGGGCAGGTGGCTGGGGGTGCAGGGGGGCAGGTGGGGGGGCAGGGGCAGGCAGCCCCAGGACAGACATCATGTTCCAAGCGGGGGGGCATTTGGGGGCACACTCCTGCAGCCCCAGGGTTTCAGAGGGCACTGGCACACAAAACCAGGCTCCCCCCCAAATTTTTTTTTACTTTTCAGCAGAAAAAACGTCCTCAGACCAAAAGCACGACAGGTGTTGGACCCCGTGGAGCCCGGAACCAGGGCTGGGCTCCACGGCCAACACAATGCAGCTCAACACACCTTCACGAGCGAGAGGCCACCCGCAGCCCCGTCACCCCACAGCCACGTTCCTCCCCGCCTGGGACCCCCGGAAGGCAATCATCCTAGAAACCACGACCACCAGACATTTACTGAATAAATAAATCTGGCCAACAAAGTGACTTCTCAGTCGTGTGGCCGTGGGCAAGGCCATGAACCTCTGTGCCTTTGGCTTTCTTTGCAACACAGAGAGGTTCCCACCTACCACCCCCAAGACTCTACGAGGATCGAGTGCACCCGGGGAGGATGGCCGTGTGAGTGGGCAACACTGGTTAGAGACCAGTCACCGGGCTCCTAGACTCACGGATCTGCAGCCCCCGCCCCGCACGCTGGGCCCTGCACCCGGCTCCCTGAGGCCACCACCATCCTGCTGGCCCACCTGGCCTGCGGACCAGGAGCTGCTCCCGGCCCCCTCCTCATGCCCTCTCCTCCTGCCGTGACACACGTGCAGGGCCCTTTCTGAGCCTTTTCTGATCCAGACGCCAGACCACCAGCTGGAGCACAGGTGCACGCATCCTGGCTGGTCACCTGCCACCCCCACGGAGGGTGGGCCGGTGGGACCTTGACCAGGCCCCTGACCGCACGGAGGTGGGGTGAGGGGGGGGGCGCTTCTGCCTGACGGCAACAGGACCACTAACAAACGCTTTCTCTCTTTGGAAGGAGCCTGAACATGTTTTCATGTGTTGAGGGCCCAGGGCCCAAGCACAGAATGAGCACCTTTGGCCTGAATCATTGACACATTCTTCCCAACTTTTCCTACGAAATGCGGCCACCTGCATGTACCGTTTCTCTCGCAGCGCTCGCCGCGGAAATTTTTATCCCTGACAAACTGTAACACCGGGCCAGACTTTAAAGTCAAGGGAGTGATTCGGAAAAGTGTAATACTGTGATTTAAACTATTGGAAAAGCAAGTGCTGGAGCAGGCGGCATGAGCTTGGCCATCACTTCAAAAGGTGGCATTAGATAAAAAATAGCCTTTTTGCTAGATACTTAGAAACAAAGAGATGCTTTCGTAACCATGTTTCGAGCGCGCTGTATCACCTTAAAGAGGTATTTCGAGAACAACCATTCACTGCCACCCTAGCATCTTGCCATGTGACCAGCAGGGACACCTTCAGGTGTCAAAACTTAAACCCTCTCAACATACAGAATCTTCCAGCCGATTCCACCAGCCTTATCACAGGCTACATATTATACGATTCTTAAAAGCAACAAGCACCGCCTCCTCGCGGATTTGTGAAACCCTCTGAGTACTTCATTCCTGCTGCCTGCACCCCGCGCCTCCTTCCTGAAGTCGGCCCGTCCTCACCGGCTGGGCGCACGCCCCGCCCCCAGCCCCAGCCCCGCCCCCGCCCCGCCCCTTTCCTTGCCCGCCAGCCCCGCCCCCAGCCTCCCAGCAGGCCTTGCAGCTGGCGAGGCCACCTCCCCGTTGGAAGATACACATCAAGAGCAGGGACCCAGGCGCGCGGTCCCTTCCCCGCTGGGGGTGAGGACTGAGGACTGCGGCGTCTTCCGATGCCCTTTCCGACCCCGGCCACTTCTCCGATTCCCCGGCTGCAGCTGGGTGTCCACGACTCAACCCGGTTCTGACACGAACTCCCCCGGGCAGCGCAGACCCCACGGGACTGCCCCCTCCAGTCACCAGCCGCCATGGGGTCCCCTGGCCACTCGAACTCCTGCCACCGAGTCTAAGTCTGGGGGTTGGATCCGAGTCACAGAAGGCAGGAAAGCAGTCCACTTACACCCCTAGTTTACGAAGGACAAGACTCCAACGCACAGGGCAAGGGGTGGGGCTTCCAGCACCCACCTGTGCTCACCAGCCCGAAGCGCTGAGCCCCCTCGTTTTGGGGGTGCCTATGGACGCTTCACTTGGGACAGGTGATTACATCCCTGCTCATCAGCAATCAGATCGATGCCAGGGGTGGGGAGTGAAATTCCCAGCTCTCGCAGGGGCTGCGTCTCTGGGACCCCAGCCCTGTCCTGAAGCCTGCCAGGGGCCCAGTAGTGATCTCATCAGCACACAGAAGACCCACTCTCTCTAGATTCCGTGGGTTTTAAGGCTCTGTGCCAGGAACTGGGGCAAAGCCCAAACGTATCTCTATGATGCCACAGCCCTGGGCTGACTGAGCTCCAGATTTCTGTATGTACCTCACACTAACTCTCTCTCCAGGGCAGAGTTCCCACCAACCCCACCCCGGGGCCCCCTCCTCTGGCTGTGTCCTCCCCACCTCTGAGTGGTCCTCACTGCACCCAACAGAGCCCAGCTAGAGGGCCCCAAGAGTCTATAGGAGAAAGTGCGAGTCCACAGTAGGTCCTCCAGGCCCGGCCGCCGCACCTCTGCAGCCTCACCTGCCAAGCCTCCCCTGCCCACAGCCCAAGGCCCCGGGCCCACGGCAGGAAAGCGGGTTCCCTCAGGGGCCTTCACCCGGCCTTCCTGGTCAGATGTCCTTCCTGCCCTCCCTCCTCGCCACCTATCCTCTGGTCATGCTAATTCTGGGCTAACATCCTCCAGGGAGTCACTCTGCATTCCACAGAGGTGTGACCGTCTTCCTTGCACGCCCCTCGCTGGGCTTATAAAATAAACTATGTCACACAGAACAACTCTCTGTGGGCTCCTCTGCTCCCCAGTCGCAAGCTCTGTGAGCCCGGGACCAGGCTTCCTCACCTTTCTTGGCGGAAAGCCAGGCACAGGCCTGACCCTGGACGGTTTGATGCGTGCTCGGGGACAGTTCTGGAAATGGAAATCGAGTCTACTGCAGGGGAGCAGGACGCATGGGCTCAGCTGTTTGGACAGGACAGACCCGGGAAACCCCAAGGGGTTTCAGCGCCGCCAGCGAACACTCTCTAAACCACTCACTTAACACTTAAACACTTCATAAGGTTTTTAAGAAGAAAAACCTTATTAAATAAACCGTTCCTCCTTGAACCAGTAACTCCACTTTGGGGAAAGTATTTAGCTAAACAAGACAGAATGAAAAAAAAAAGGTATTCACAGTGGTCCTATTTTCAACAGCTATAAATACAGCCAGTCATGGGGAACCGCTGAATAGCCCCCGTGGCAAATGCTATCTAGTTGTTAAAAAGGCAAATCAGGGGGCACCTGGCTGGATTGGTCCGAGGAGTGCGTGATGCTTGATCTCAGGGTCGTGAGTTCGAGCCCCAGGTTGGGTGCAGGGATTACTTAAACAAGTAAAACTTTAAAAAAAAAAAAAAAAAAAAAAAAAAAACAGGGGCGTGGGTTAAAGCCTCTGCCTTCGGCTCTGGTCATGATCTCAGGGTCCTGGGATCGAGCCCCACATCGGGCTCTCTGCTCAGCCGGGGGCCTGCTTCCCCCTCTCCCTCTGCCTGCCTCTCTGCCTGCTTGTGATCTCTGTTAAATAAATAAAAAATCTTTTTAAAAAAAGGCAAATTGGTAGGAAACAGGGACACATGGCTTCTAAAAGATAAATCTGAGAGAAAGTAGAATATGAAAAAAAAAAAAAAAGAAAGAAAGTAGAATATGGAAGTAACTCAAGAGTCCAAAAATAAGAACAGTAAATTAGAGTATCTCCATGTGATGAAATGCTATACGTCTATTTAAAAATGTTCAAGAATATTTAAGAACATGAAAAAATACTCAAAATATACTAAGTAGAAAAAGCAGACTATAAAACATTATAAAGTACAGACTGGTTTCCTAAAAAAAAAAATTGTACATAGAGTTTTTAGTACATACATCTTCTAAAATAACAGGAACATAAAGCACTCAGTGTAGGTTTTTGCATAGATTGGATCACTTAATTATCCGCACATCTTTAGAGATAATTGTTAAAGTTGCTAGTTATAAAAACCAGAAAGTAGCCTTAAAAATTTATCTATATTTAACTTAACACCTCAGTTAAAACTTTCTCCCCAAAGGTTCCCCTAAATGATGCATGAGTTATAAGAGAAGTGCCTTATGCACCAAACAAAGGAGAAAACGGGACCCCCATGAGCTAAGATTCCCCAGCCCGGGAGCGGGCCTCCGCCTTCCCTGTGCAGGAGGCCTGGAGGCCGCGGGACCTGCGAAGGGAGGAGGCTCAAGCGGGAGACGAGGGCACCAAAGCCTCGGGTGCCATTCACCAGGGCAGAGGGTCCCCTGATCCCCTGTCAGCATGCTCGTGCGGAGCCACGTGCGGACGGGGAGAAGCAGGCCCCACCGGCGGGGCAGCTAGAGCAGGCTGTCGCCGGGCAGTGGGCACACCCACCCATCCCGTGACCGCACGACGGCGTCCTCCGCGCTTACCTCCGCGGCTCTGCGGATTATTTTATCGTCCACGTCTGTGATTCCCATCACCATGACGATGTTGCAGCCAAAAACCCTGGTGAGGATCCTTCGGATGATATCAAATCTAACGTATGAGCTGAAAGAAAAGAAATGTCAGGGCATCCTTAAGGCACAAGGTCACCAGTGGGGTCTCGGGAAAGGAATGCCTTGTGTTTTAACAGGCGGCCGGAAACTTCAGGTGGGTTGCAGAGCACAGGGTCTGCACAGCCAGGGAGAGGCAAAGCCTTCCGCTGGCTGGCCCTCGCAGGGCCCCAGAAGAACTCAGCCAAGGCAGGGCCTCGATGTTAGGCCCACGGTGAGCGTGTTTAACGGTGGGGCTGCTAAGTGAGTTTACACCATTCAAGTGTAGAACAATTCACTGGTAATACAATCTCATCAGGCAGTGAAATCCCGAGAGCTGTCAGTGTCCTTGTTTGTGTTCTAATAGCTGGATTGTTTCGCTATGGCAAACAGAAGGGACAGCAGACCAAGGCCGACACTGTTAAAGCTGTCACTCCAGAGAAACATGCGCACTGCTGTGGGACATTAACAGTCCGGCTTGGGGCGCCTTGGGGGGCGCAGTCGGTTAAGTGTCTGCCTTCAGTTCAGGTCGTGATCCCGGGGTCCCGGGATTGAGTCCTGCATCAGGCTCCCTGCTCCGTGGGGAGTCTGCTTCTCCCTCTCTGGTCCTTCCCCCATTTGTGCATGTCCTCTCTCAAATAAATAAAATCTTAAAAAAAAAAAAATCGGGGCGCCTGGATGGCTCAGGTCATGGTCTCAGGATCCTGGGATCGAGCCCCGCCCCCCGCATCAGGAGCGGTGCAGGTTCTCTGTTGGCCAGGAAGCCTGCTTCCCCCTTTCTCTCTGCCTGCTTCTTTGCCTACTTGTGATTTCTCTCTCTGTGTCAAATAAATAAATAAAATCTTAAAAAAAAAAAAAAAAAAGCAACACCAAAAAGCCACCAGCTTATCGGCAGGCCACACTGGGGCAGCTCAGATGTGTAAAACCAAGAGGGTTCATGAGCCATTTAAAATGTCCAGTCTGGTTTCCCATAAAAGCAGCCTTAAAACTGAGGGTCAGCCAATCTCAGGCTCATCGCTCAGCCACACGGCCCCTGTAAGGCAGACACGGGCCCCGTCTTGTACCATCTTGTACCACCTTGTATGTATGCCGTCCACACTGCCCCTTCACAAACGCAGCTCCCGTGACCCAGCAAGGCTGGGGACTCCTCACCAAGATACTGAATTGTGTGAAAGCCCGGGCTGCTTATTTTTAAACCAGGCAGAATCCCAGGATGCCCGGGGTTGCTGAACACAATCCTGGTGCCCATGCAGCACCAACTCGTACAGGCACGGGCTGCTGTCACCGTGGTCACCACCATGCCCTGCATTTAGCTTCCCCGGAGTGGTATCCCGGTGGACCAGGCCAGCCCCTGGCCAGCAGGGTCCCCTGGGGGAGAAAAGCACTACCAGCCGGTATCCTCAGGAGAATCACACTGGCTATTTGTGCTTGTAAAGCATTCAGAACAGGGCAAGGCTGTGTCTGTTAAGCGCGTGTCTTTTTTTTCTTAAAGTAAGCTCTGGGCCCAGGGTGAGGCTTGAACTCATGACGTTGAGGTTGAGTCGCATGCTCTACAGAGCCCACTGGGCGCCCCAACTACCTGTCTTTTTAAAATAGAGGCTGGTGTGGTATCTGGGGAGGCGGGTGGGGAGACAGGCACCTAGACGGTATACCTGGACAGATTTCCAGAACCACAGAGATGTCCTTAGGATTTGGACTTTATCTTAGGAGCAGTGGAGCCATGCGTGACGGTCCCTGCCCCCAAGACCTCACGGCTCCTTCAGAATCTTGAAGCCCTCGGGTTTCCCACCACGCAGGAGCATCCTGAATGACTCCTCAGGAACGGGCTCTATCGCGCGTCCACCTTCCAGAGAGGATAACGGGTTACCCTCGAGGGGGTGGGGGTGACTGATGAAGGGGACACCCAGGCTTGTGGGGTGATGGTAAGATGCCTCTGCCTGAGACCTGCGAACATTCATTCAGATGTGAGTACCCTTAACATCTGTACTCCTGGCTGCATTTGGAAGGGCAAATACAAATTAGAACCAAGAGGCCAGATTCTTGTCACTGAAATAAGGAAACAGACTTACCCCCTCCACTACCCCCTTCCTTCAGCAATTCCTCAGTCCTAAAATATATGTAAATGGTTTTAATGGCTAAGCAAGCCTCTCCTGAGTCCCACAACTCTGGAAAGTCTTGAGGACCTGAGAGCCATTGGAATGAAGCCCTCGAAGAAGGGACTGCTCTGTCTCCCGAAGAGGGATGGCCCTGGCGGGTCACCGACTGCTCAGCGCAAACCCACCCACCTGCCCTCACACACAGTACCCACCTGGCTCTAGAAAAGATCGCGATTTCTTTGTCTTTGCAATCCTTCCCCAACATATTTTATGGTTCAGTAAAGAGATCAAAATACCCTTTTTAAAGTTAATGGTAAGTTAGCCCCTGATTCTGTTTAACAAAACATAAAAAACACGCCAGCCTTCCTGGGTGATGAAGCAAGATTTTGTAAAAAGTGTAATGAGGTAAGGTAGCTTTTCACTTTTAGTCTACGTCTGAAACATAATGACTTCAGAAAATGAGCAAGAGAACATACAAAATACTAGGAAGAGTGTCACTGTGACACAGATGGGAGGCAGTGCAGCGGATGGTTAAGAGAGCAAGCGGAGGGGGACGGGACACACCAGTGGCCTCGGGTGGGTCACTTGTCCCCAACACAGCTGCAGGTGCTGTGTAACCGCACGGCGGTCCTTTGTAAAACTGTGAACACTCAAGCAGAAGGATACTGTTGTCATCCCGTCTCAAAGATGAAGAAACCAGGACTCAAAGGAATAAAAGGGCCTGTCCAAAGTTGGAAAGAAAACAAATAGGAGGGGCCAGAAATAACTTCTCCCCTCCGACTCTGACCATCTCACTAAACCCACCAAGAAGCATGGAATTCCAAAAGAGGCCGTTTATCAGGGCTCCTCACTCCTCCCTGTGAAATGGGTCCAAGGGCTTGGAATTTACTAGGAGAACCAAATGGGACAACCGGCAACGCCTCCCGCAGCACCTGGAGTATAGTTAGTGATTCGGTATTCTTAAGCTGCCACTTGAGAGATGAAAAAAAACCTGCAAAAGGCTCTTTCCCAAATAACCGGTCCCTCCCAGCGTGAAAAATCAAATTGGAACACTCACCAAGCATGGCCCAGGTGTGCGTGATCGTAGACGGTCGGCCCGCAGCTATACCTGGGAACGAGGTAAACGCACCACGGGAAACGTATGTTCAGGCACGGACACCGCACTCTCAGTTACGATCGTCATATAACCGTGCCTTTTAAACAACGTTCGGTAACCGCGTCGGGGGATTCGTGGCCAAAGCCTGCGCGCTCCCGGGGCCCCGCCGCATCCCCACCTGGGCTTTCACGCAGTTTGTACTTAGTAAATGCCCCCCACCGAGAACTTCTCGGCGCAGCGCTACCGCCCCGGAAAACGCAGGGTGCAGTCCCCCCACCCCGAGCCCGGCACCCCGCTCCCCGAATCCCGGGCGGCTACCAGGAGGCGGCGTCCGCGCGGCCCACGACCAAGGGCTCCTTCCTGCGGGTGAGGCTGTTGTACACCTTGACGCCCGTGTCGTGGCCCGCCGGCTGCAGCCAGCCCTGCCCGCGGGCCCCCGACGCGTCCCGGGCCGGCCCCTGCCCGGCCCCCCGGCCCCAAGCGGCCCGCAGGAGCTGGGGGCCCACACCCGCCCCGCGCGTCCGCAGCATGGCCGGCCCGCGGGCGCCCCAGAGCAGGGGTGCGCACGGCCGCCGCGGAGGCTCGCCACGCCCACTCCGGGAGGGGCTCGCCCTGGACCCGCCCACCCGGAAGAGGGCGTCCAGATCCCGCCCACTCCGGGCACGTGCCAGACAAGGCCCCGCCCAACCCGGAAAGGGCCTCCTATAATCTGCCCGTCCCAGAACGGCGGACGCCCAGGCCCCGCCCAACCCGGAAGAGGATCTAGTCACGCCACACCCATCCCGGAAGGGGATCCGGCCAGGCCCGCCCATTCCGGAAGATGACCGGCCTGGGTCCCGCCAAGCCCCGAGGAGGCGGTCGGGTAGCCGCGGCTGCGCCTCCCTCTAGCCTGCAGGGCGCCGGCTCCGTGGTGGCCCTGGGGACGAGGGAGAGGTCGGCGCTGGCGGGGCGGGGCGGGGCGCCCTAGGCCGTAGAGAGAGGTGCCCCTTCTCCTCCGATCGCGTCTTGCGGGGTGTTTGTGCTGACGCTGACGAATCCAGGCGGGTTTCCACCTCCGGCTGGGGAGCGCGAGGCCGCTGACAGCCAGAGTTCGTGGTGCGGGCACCCGCCTCCGGTTCCTCGCCTGCTCGGGAAGCACGTCTCACCCCAACGCACCCACAAGGCACATCTACACCCCAGCAGAGCACGTTAGCGCCCCAGCGCGCACACGGCACATCCGCAACCCAACACAGCACGCCTGCACCCCAGTACAGCACGCTTGCACCCCAACAGCACAGCACATCTGCACCCCAACACAGCACAGCAATCTGCCCCAGTACAGCACGTCTGCACCCAACACAGCACATCTGTACCCCAACACAGTACGCTTGCACCCCAACACAGCA
>CM053605.1:165773105-165792691 GCA_028646535.1 Procyon lotor
TGCAGATGACAAGATACTATATATAGAAAACCCAAAAGACTCCACCAAAAAACTACCAGAACTGATAAATGAATTCAGTAAAGTCACAGGATACAAAATCGATGTTCAGAAGTCTGTATCATTTTTTAAAAAAAGATTTTATTTATTTATTTGAGAAAGAATGAGAGAGCATGAGAGGGGAGAAGGTCTGAGGGAGAAGCAGACTCCCTGCCGAGCTGGGAGCCCGATGTGGGACCAATCCCAGGACTCCGGGATCATGACCTGAGCCAAAGGCAGTTGCTTAACCGACTGAGCCACCCAGGCGCCCTGTAGCATTTTTTAAAAAAGATTTTATTTATTTATTTGACAGAGAGAGACAGCGAGAGAGGGAACACAAGCAGGAGGAGTAGGAGAGGGAGAAGCAGGCTTCCCGCTGAGCAGGGAGCCCGATGTGGGGCTTGATCCCAGGACCCCGGGATCATGACCTGAGCCAAAGGCAGATACCTAATGACTGAGCCACCCAGGCGCCCCACATTTCTTTTTTTAAAAAAATTATTTAGAGAGAGTGGGAGTGGGAGGGGAGGGGCAAAGGGAGACAGAGAATCCCAAGTCGACTCTGTGCAGAGTACCAGGCCTAATGTGGGGTTCAAGTTCGCGACCCTGAGACCTGACCTGAGCCGAATCAAGAGTAAGACGCAGAGCCCCCCGGCTGTCCCTGCATTTCTATACACCAGTAACGAAGCAGCAGAAGGTAAAATTAACAATACCATTTACAATTGCACCAAAACCAATAAAATATCTAGGAATAATTTTTAAAAATATTTTATTTATTTAACAGAGAGAGACACAGCAAGACAGGGAACACAAGTCAGGGCAGGGGCAGAGGGAGAAGCAGGCCTCCCGCCGAGCAGGGAGCCCGATGAGGGGCTCGATCCCAGGACCCCGGGATCCTGACCTGAGCCGAAGGCAGTTGCTCAACCAACTGAGCCACCCAGGTGCCCCAGGCATAACTTTTTTTTTAAGATTTTTATTTTTAAGTAATCTCTACACCCAAAATGGGGCTTGAACCCACAACCCGGAGATTAAGAGCCACACGCTCCACTGACTGAGCCAGTCAGGCACGGCTCTAGGAATAAACTTAACCAAAGAGATGAAAGACCTGTACTGTGAAAAGCATAAAACACTGATGAAAGAAACTGAAGACACAAAGAAACGAAAAGCACGCACACTCTTGGAAGAACAAATCCTGCTAAATTGTCCACACCACCCAGAGCAATCTACACCGTTAATACAATCCCTATCAAAATACCAACAGCAGTTTTCACAGATCTAGAATGAACAGTCCTAAAATTTGTGTAGAACCACAAAAGACCACAAACAACCAAAGCAATCTTGAAAACAAAAATTGGAGGCATCACAATTCCAGACTTCATGTTGTATTTCAAACTGGTAGTAATTAAAACATTATCGCCCTGGCATAAAAACAGACACCTAGATCAATGGAACAGACCAGAACACCGAGAAATAAACCCACAATTATACAGTCAATTACTATTTGAGAAAGAAGGAAAGAATATGCAATGGGAAAAAGTCTCTT
This sequence comes from Procyon lotor, assembly GCA_028646535.1. NCBI lineage: Eukaryota > Metazoa > Chordata > Mammalia > Carnivora > Procyonidae > Procyon > Procyon lotor. The sequence continues at coordinate 165,774,682 of CM053605.1, forward strand.
CAACAGTGTTGGGGAAACTGGACAGCTACGTCAAAAGAAAGAAACTTCACCGCGTTCTTATACCGCGCACAAGAGTGCACTCAAAATGGAGGAAAGACCTAAATGTGAGACCTGAAACCATAAAAATCCTTGAAGAGAGCATAGGCAGTAATTTTTCTGACATTAGCAGTAGTGCCATCTTTTTAGATGTCTCCAGAGGCAAGGGAACTAAAAGAAAAATAAACTATGGGGACTTCATCAAAATAAAAAACTCCTGAACAGCAAAGGAAACCATCAACAAGACTCCAAGGCGGTCTACTGAATGGGAGAAGATATTTACAAATGACACATCCAATAAAAGGTTAGTATCCAAAATATATAAAGAACAGATATAACTCAACCCCCAAAAAACAAATACCCAGTGAAAAAATGGGCAGAAGACATGAACAGACGTTTCTGCAAAGAAGGCATCCAGATGCCAACAGACACACGAAAAATGCTCAATATCACTCGGCATCAGGGAAATGCAAATCAGAACTGCAGTGAGACAGCACCTCACACCTGTCAGAAAGGCTAAAATCAACGTGTAAGAAACAACAGGTGTTGGCAAGGATGTGGAGAAAAGGCAACCTCGGGTACTGTTGGAGGGAATGGAGGCTGGCGCAGGCGCTGTGGGAAAGAGCATGGAGCGAACTCAGAGAGCTAAAAATAGAGTGACCCTCCACGATCCAGGAATTGCACGACTGGGTTTTTACCGTAAAAATACAAAAATACTAATTCAAAGGGATACAGGTACCCCTGTGTTCATCGCAGCCTTATTTACAACAGCCAAACTACGGATGCAACCCAAGAGGAAGACAAAGGGATAAAGAAGAGGTAACGTCGGGGCACCGGGGCAGCTCGGTCGGGTGAGCCCCCGACTCTTGGTTTCAGCCCCGGTCATGACGTCGGGGTCCTGGGACTGAGCCCGCGGCAGGCTGCACGCACAGCGGGGAGTCTGCTCCAGATTCTCGCTTCTCTCCGCCCCGCCCCTGGCTTGCACATGCTTTCCTCTAAAATAGATAAATCTATAAAAGAAGAAGAGGAGGTGGTCTACATATCATTGGGAACAGCTAGGCCATCAGTCTGAGGATGAAGGAAACAATCGGCACGATGAAAGGGAGAGACTGGCAAATGCAAGATTCAGAGACGTGAATTGGGGGAGAGAGAAACCGCGGGGCTGCAGAGGGGGTGGGAGACCTTTTCGAGGACAGAAGACAGAATGAGGGGGGCGTGGGGGAGAGAGAGCGGCCCCGCGAGGAAAACACTCCCCCAGGATCACTGACTGGGGAATCGAGAGGAACAGACTGCGGCAAGTTGTTTGCACAGTGGAGCTCAGATCCTGAGGCTTTAGGAGTCAGTGCCTCTCAGGGAAGCAAGCCAGAGGGGCAGCCAAGCCCCTGGGAGCCGCTGGTGGGGAGGGGGGGGGATGCGGTGAGGGGATGCCCTGGGGCGCACTGCTGGCTCCCCCTCCCGAGTGCTTTTGGAAGAGGGTACACTGCCTCTCCAAGGACGAAAGACCGGCTGGGTACCACCGAGCGGCCGGTCGAGAGCAGGGGACAACGCAGGTGTGCGTGCGGATGGCAGACGACCTACTCACCCTTTCACCCCAGACTCCGGGCACCTGGGCAGCAGAGAGGTGCCCGGGGTGGGGCTGCGGGTCTGTCCTGCAGGGCAGGGAGCAGGTGCCCACCTTGCCAGGTCCTTTAAGATTTGGAGGTTTGAGGGGCACCTGAGTGGCTCCGTCGGTTAAGTGTCTGCCTTGGGCTCAGGTCACGATCCTGGAGTCCCATCGGCTCCCTGCTTGTTAAGGAGTCTGCGCCTCCCTCTGACACTCCCCCCCACCCCGTACTCTCTCTCTCATTCTCTCTCTCAAATAAATAAAATCTTAAAAACAAAACAAAGCACACCTACTCAGGAACTCCCCACTGCAAGCAAGGAGGGGGGAACTCTGCCGTGACCAACCGGGGGAGGGCGGCCCGCCAGCCGAGTGCACACAGCCCACACCAGAAACACTCCCTGAGGGCCCGGGACAGCGTAGGGCCCCTTCCTACTGTAGCATTTCTCTCGGGGGCAAGAAACATAACAAGCTTTCTGAACACATGAAAGACAGAAATCTAGGCACAATGACAAGACAGAGGACTTCTCCCCAAAAGAAAGGTCAGGAAGAATTCACAGCCAGGGACTTGCTGCAAACAGACAGAAACAACATATCTGAACGAGAATTTAGAACAACAATCATCAGCGGGGCTTGAAAGAGGCTCTCGTTCTGAATAGAAGGACAAAGAGCTTCCCAGACAAGCAAAAATTAAAGGCGTTTGTGAGCACCAAACCGGCCCTGCAGGAAATACCACAGGGGACCCTTTGAGCAGAGAGACTTTCAAAAGACTAGAGAGGGACAGAGATGATCTACAGGAACAGCGCCTTTACGGGTAATTCAATGGCACTAAATTCATATCAGTGATTACTCTGAATGTAAATGGACTAAATGTTCCAAGTGAAAGACAGGATATCAGAATGCATAGGGAAAAAGGAAAAACCAGACCCATCGATATGCTGCCTACAAGAGACTCATTTTAGACTCAAGTCACCTCCGGATTGAAAGTGGGGGCGTAGAGAACCACTTACCATGCTACTGGACATCGGAAGAAGGCTAGATTAGTATCAGAGAAACTAGCATTTTTTTAAAAAGGTTTATTTATTTATATTTGAAAGAGCGAGAATGAGAGAGAGAGCGAGAGCATGAGGAGGGGGAGGGGCGGAGGGAGAAACAGACTCCCCGCTGAGCAGGGAACCCGATGCGGGACTCGATCCCAGGACTGCAGGATGACCCCAGCTGAAGGCAGATGCTTAACCAACCGAGCCCCCCAGGCGCCCCCAGACAGACTATATTTTAAACCAAAGACTGTAATAAGAGATCAGGAAGGACACAGTATCATAATAAAGGGGTCTATCCAACAAGACGATCTAACAACTGTAAATATTTATGCCCCCAACAGGGGAACAGCCAATTATATAAGTCAGTCAATAGCAAACATAAAGGAACTAACAGGTAGTAATACAATAATAGCAGGGGACTTTCACATCCCACTCACGGCGATGGGCACACCATCTAAGCAGAAGATCCACAAGGGGACGATGGCTCTGAATGACACACTGGACCAGATGGACGTCACAGACATGTTCCGAACACTCCATCCTAGAGCAGGAGAACGCACCCTCCTCTCGAGCGCACGCGGGACTTTCCGCAGAGTAGATCACACTGGGTCACAAATCAGGCCTCAACCGGTACAAAGAGATTGAGATCACACCACGCATATTTTCAGACCACAGTGCTGTGAAACTTGAAGTCAACCACAAAAGGAAATTTGGAAAGACCACAAACGCACGGAGATTAAAGAATATCCTACCGAAGACCGAATGGGTCAACCAGGAGATGAAAGAAGAAATAGAGAAATACATGGAAATGGGGCGCCTGGGGGGCTCAGTTGGCTAAGTGTTGGCTTTCAGCTCAGGTCATGATCTTGGGTTCTTGGGATCAAGCCCTGAGTTCGGCTCCCTGCTCGGGGGGAAGCCCGTTCCCCCCTCCCACTCGCCCCGCTTATGTTCCCGCTCTCGCGGTGTCTCTGTCAGATAAATAAAACCTTAAAAAAAAAAAAGAAAAAAGAAGCTGAATTTTGGGAAGTTCCTTGAAATCAAAAGGTTTTAAAGCACATGCCTAAAAAGATTATAGATTATCACCAAACTTACTTGTCTATTTAGCCAAGGTGGCGATAAGAGATTCTAAAGGCAAATGCAGAGGATTATATAGTTGTTCTGAAAACTTAGCTCTTTTAATGTTGAGAGAACTCAAAGACATAATAAAGACGAAACATAGAAACTTTGTTTTTCCAGGCAGATTAAAGAAAGAAAAACCTTCGTTTACCACTTAGACCAATAATCTAAGAAAACTCATTTTTAGCAGACAGAAAGCTCAAATTCCAATCTTATACAGGTGTACTTCTGATATATACTTTTTAAGATTTTATTTATTTATTTGACAGAGAGAGAGATCACAAGCAGGCAGAGAGGCAGGCGGAGAGAGGGGGAAGCAGGCTCCCTGCTGAGCAGAGAGCCCGATGCGGGGCTCCATCCCAGGACCCTGAGACCATGACCTGAGCAGAAGGCAGAGGCTCTAACCCACTGAGCCTCCTGGGTGCCCCTGTACTTGTGATACCAAAGCTCACTCATTCCAACAAAGTGACTTTTTAAAATTCTATATGCAGCCCTCCCTTTTCCTCCCCGCCACCTCCCCTGGTGAGAAGTACTTATGGACACGGGATGGCGAGGTCCTGCGGGGCTGTGCGCTCTTGCCCCCGGGGCTGTGCCGCCGGCCGGAATCCCCATCGGGAAGGAAGGACTCCCAGCTGCGGAGACACCCACCGGCCCTCTGGTCTCGGGTGCGGCAGGGGTCGTCTGGACTGAAGACAGCGGCCTCACCAAGGGCATGGCTCTTCCCCGACGGTCACACCCAGGGGCTGCTATGGAAGTCCAGCCCTGGGCCCACTTGGGATGACTCCGGAGGGCGAGCCAGCCTTTGGGACCCCTTGGAATCCGCCAGGGCTCCTGTGGGTGCCGGCTCACCGCCCAGCCCGGCCCACCTTGCTCCCCAACCTTCCCTTCCGCAGGTGCGGCTCACTCCCTAATAAACTACCTGACTCGGCGACCTCGGGTCTCGGTCCCCATCCTGCACAAAATCCCTTTCCAAAGATTCCCTGCAGGGACACCTGGGGGTGGGGGGGGTTCAGTGGGCCAAGTGCCTGCCTTCCGCTCAGGTCCTGATCCCAGGGTCCTAGGTCTGAGCCCCGTGTTGGGCTCCCTGCTCAGCGGGGAGCCTGCCTCCTGCTCCCCCGGCTTGTGCTCTGTCTGTTGAATAAGTAAATAAAATCTTAAAAAAAAAACCCAAAACACCAAAGATTCCCTTCTCACAAACCTTCTACAACTTTTATATTCATTCAGATTTTGTCGTAAGTTTTCTCCTTAAATGACCAGACTGGTTTTCCTCGCACAGCTGTTTCTATTATCTCTAGGAGTCTTTTTTTTTTTTTTAAAGACTTTATTTGTTTATTTGACAGAGACTGAGCGAGCACGAGCAGGGGGAGGGGCGGAGGGAGAGAGAAGCAGACTCTCCACTGAGCAGAGAGCCCGATGCAGGGCTCGATCCCAGGACCCTGAGGTCACGGCCTGAGCCGAAGGCAGATGCTCAATGGACTGCGTCACCAGGTGCCCCGTCTCCAGGGGCCTTAATTACCTTTGCTAAAATCATCCCCACCTGTGTCTCTGTAGATTTCCCATAAAACTTCAGGCGGCATTAGACAAAGTTCTAACTTTTTTGTCTTTTCTGACGAATTTTGCAATGGAGATAACACGAACTTATTTAATTTTCAGGGAGGATGAGCAGAATAAAAGTTTTATATGTAATGCTGATAATTCTAAAGACATGTCCAGTTTAATTAAAACAACTTTATATTAGTTTTAAGACCAAATATTTTTGGGGCTCAGTCGGTTAATTGTCTGCCTTTGGCTCAGATCATGACCTCAGGCGTCAAGCCCCACGTCGGGGCTCCCACTCAGCGGGGAGCCTGCTGACTCTGCTCATGCTCCTTTGCCCTCTCACTCTCTCTCAAATAAGAAATAAAATATTAAAAAAAAAAAAACAACCAAATATTTTCCCCGATCATGGGAACCTGCAAAATGTCTGGGTTCATTTCTCTGCTTCTGAATTGTAGAAGGCCCAATTCTTACAAGTGCTTACCTGTAAGCGAGCTAGACGGAGGTCTTTTACAAGTTGCTGGAGGAAGAGAAAATCGCACATTTACAACATACGGGGACACACACATAAACACACAACATGCAGACAAGAAGGCCCAATTTCCAAACATCTCCCTTTTACAACACCAATTTAATTGCAAGACGGTATAATAATTTATAGATCTATTACTCGGTCATTTCTCCGGAGTCTAATGAATATTGTGGCCAAGCAACGTTGCAAAAAAGATTGCCCAACTCAGGAGAATACAACCCAAGGGCGGCGAGTGGGAATAAACTGCCATTTCCCATTCCCCAGTTGGACCTTGGAGGCTTTAGTCCCGCACCAAAGGCTGCAGCAACAAACAGACCAAATGAAGCTGGGGTGTCTCAATGAGCCTTGGTTCCTCCCCCGAATGCGAGGCTTTTCCCCACGGAACCAGAGTGCCTCCTACTTTCTAGTTCGCCCCTAGAAGTCCGAGTTTCACTGTCTGAAGCTGCCGGTTTCCTCCTCAGCCTTTTCCTGAGCTAGAAGAGGAGCTGGAGAAGCCTCGGCCCCTGTTCAGGGGCCGGGGTGTGGGGGGAGCGGCAGATGCTCAGCGCCCCGGAGGTGAGCCCGCAGGAGGCAGAAGGAGGCTTCCTGCTCGCACAGCAAGGCTGGAGCCAGACCCTGCCTCCTCGCCGCAAGCCGAGGGTCGGCGGTGCCCCGTGGGGGTACCCTGCCGGTCTCCAGACACGGAGCCCAGAGGTCGCCTCCCCGGATGGTGCTCCCGGGCGGTGCTCCCTGCTGCATCGGCCTGAGAACCGAAACCCACCCGCAGCAACCCCCCCTGCACTGGTTGAGCCTGGCGGCCGGAGGCCCGTGGGCGATCCTGAAGTCCCAGGGTGCAGAGAGGAAAGGGTTTCTGCACCAGGCCAGCCTGGGGCCTCCCAGGGAGCAGAGGCAGGGACCGGTCCAGGCCCTCCAGCCACCCCTGGCTTCAAGAACCGGGCCATCATCTCAGCAGGGGCCCCGGTGCCCACCTTCTACTCAGGACCTGCCCTTCTCGTTGACTCCATTTCCCACGTCACAGTTTCGCTGTTCCCACTGTGCTTTCCGAGAACAACCGGTCTCATCCAGGTTGTCGAGCTTGGGCACCGCTGAGGGGGTGGATTACCAACATTTTTGTCTCCTCCATCACTATGGTTCCCTAACCTTTCTCTGTCCTCAGGTGGGGTATTGTATTTGTTTCCAAAATCGGGTGGGCAAATATTAGTCTATCCAAATGCACTGTATCTGGTTTTCTGGTTTTTTTTGGCTAAGATTTTATTTATTTATTTATTTGAGAGAGGACACACACGAGCGAGATGAGCAAGGGGAGGAGCAGAGGGAGAGGGTAAGCAGGTTCTGTGCTGGACGCAGAGCTGGCCCCGGGGCTCGATCTCACAACCCTGAGATCATGACCTGAGTGGAAATCAAGAGTCTGATGCTTAACCAGGCACCCCCACTATATCTGGTTTTATTGAAGAAATCTATGACCATTTTCATTTCGTTGGTTTCTTCTAGTATGAATGTAACTAACTTTCTTCTTTCTCAGAGTTTATTTTTCACTGATTTTGTTATTTGTTTACTTATTTATTTGTATTCCCCCTCCAGCTGTATCAAGGTGTAACTGACAAAATTGTATGTATTACAACCTGATGACTTGATGTACGTATATTTTATAAAATGAGGATCACAATCAGGTTAATTAACACATTCTTCACCTTGCATAGTTGTCTTTTATAGTCTTGTGTGTGTGGCCAAGAATGCCTCCCTTCTGCCCTCCTAGCGACTTCGAGGAAAAAACACGGTCTATATTAACTATAGTCCCTGGGCCATTTCTTGGGGTATTAGGGTAGTTCTAGCTTTATAGCCTTGAGGACCCTCCGCGCTGCTGTCCACAAAACGGCTGCACTCCCGCCAGCAGGTGCACCAGGGCCCCCGCCTCTCCCTCCCCACATCCGCACCAGCATTTATCTCGTCTTGATAACAGCCGTCCTAACAGGTGTGTGGTCCATCTCTCATTGTCGCTTGGTTTTGCATTTCCCTGCTGATGAGTGAGGTTGAGTCCCTTTCATGTGCCTCTTACACATTTGCTTGTCTTCTTTAGAAAAATGCCTATCAGATCCTTCGCCCCCAATTTTTTTTTGCTATTGAATTGTATAAGTTCCTTATATATGTTAGTATGAACCCCTTACCAGACATAAGATTTGCAAATATTTTCTCTAATTCTGTAGGTTGCCTTTTCATTTCCTTGATGATTTCCTTTGTTACGCAAAAAGATGTTTAGTTTCATGTACTCGCCTGTGTTTATTTTTGCTTTTGCTGCCCGTGCTCTTGATGTCACCTCCAAAAAACCCACTCCCCAGGCCAACATCGAGGAGTTCTACAGCCGCCGTATTCATTCAGCAGTTACTCAGGACTTTGGTCTTTCATACCCAGCAAGGCCTGAGGTTAATGAACATCCTTGTCCCCCCTCTAACAATGGATATACGTATCTATCTATATATGTATGTATATATATGTGTATATAACATGTATATAACAATGTATATACGTAAACACCACGTATATACATTGTTGCCCAAGACTGATGTATTATTGTCCCTCATAAACTGGGCATTATGATTGTTTCCTATCACCAATACTTGTCTAGACCTGCCTTCACTCATTCCTGCCTTTGCTTATCACACTTCCTGCAGCTCCGAAGTTCTCTCTGGGATTTTTTTTTTTTCCTGCCTTAAGTTCTGACTTTAGAGTTTCCTTTAGTGAATATCTGTTGGTGGGAGAAACAAAAAAAAAAAGAAAATCTGTTGGTGGTTTTACTCTTTCAGATTCAGCCTAAGAATTTATACATTTTATTCTCATCTTGATAAGAGAGTTGCTTGGGTAAGAATTCTAGAAGGACAGGTTTTTCCCTCAACACTTTGAGATAATCTTCCTCTGACTTTGGACTTCTGCTATGACACAGAAGTCAGTCGTGTGTCCAGCTGTCTGTCCTTTGTGGTGACCCACTGTTTCCTTCTGGCAGCTTATAAGATATCTTTCTTCTGAATGCTGTAATTGTACTTTGGTCTGTCTTGTATCATTTTCCAAATGTACTTAGGGGCCACTGAGCTTCTTTGGCGTGAAGATGGAGCTATCCATTACAAGGTCCCGAGCCGGCTGCCTTCTTCCTTAGCTGTTTGCCGTTCCCACGGTCCCCGTCTGGAACCCCGATCACGCAGAGATCCAAATGCTCATTCTAGTTTTCATTCTCTTAATCTCACTAGTAGGTGTGTTTTTCTTCCTTTGCCTACACACATTACATTCTAGATCATTTCTTCGGCTCTATCTCCCAGGTCATGAATTCTCTTTATAGTAACATGGAGTCTGCTCTTTATTCTACATTAATTTTTAGATTTCAATTATATTTTTCATTTCTGAAACTCTTGCTTATTTAGGAAACTTCCTTGTTCTTTATTATATCATTAAACTTCTATTTCAAAATCACTTTAAACATAGTTGTTCTAGAACCTATACGGTGGGAAACAAAGGCAGGAGAAAAATTATTAAATTTCCTTACTACCTAAAACCCACTGACAGATCCTTGGAACAGGCAGAGTGACCTTCTTCTAGGAACAAAGCTGCCTCAATGTTGACACTTTGGGCCAAAGGCAATCTTAGCTCAACCCCCAGGATCTTGTAAGTTTACTTTAACATATAAAAATTCCTTTGGAAGCTTCCTTTATCTCTACCTCCCAAGATACGTGTCAGCAATCATCCTTCAACCACACGGCCACCGATACACATCTGAAGGGTCTCATGACTGAGGGTTTACTAAGCAATAATAAATGGCTTTTCCCAACAATAGCTAGACTCTCAGGGTCCTGGAAGTCTTGTTTCCAAAATACCTGGGAGGCTTACCCGCTCCCCAACCCCCTCCCAACTTGAAAGGATATAATGGGCCGCTCCTCATGACCCCAGTGCAGCTCTTTCTGACCACGAGTACTGTCCCTGTGCTTTGATGAAACCGCCTTTCTGCACCAAAGATGTCCTAAGACTTCTTTCACGGCCGTGGGCTTGAGACCCTGATGTCTTTCTTAACATCCATCTGTAATTCTACTTTCTACATAATTCATAGTGCGGTAGTTCTAGTATCTGAAGTCTTTGAGGATTTTATGTTGCTATCATTCTCAGTTGTAGTACCTTGTTTCCTTGTTGTTTTTAGAATTAATTAATCAACTGCTTCTTTTTACTGGGAAACAAGCTAATCTCTCTGAAATTTGGTCAATAGGAATTCTTGACGGTCCAGCGGATGGTGACTTCCTCCACTGGGGATTTTTTTTTTTCTTGTCAACTCACCAGCAACCTGGAAACCAAGTTACATTAAAATTGCAGCGTGGGGGTTTTCATAGGCGTTTTACATTCACGCCACAGACACACATAAAAGGCAAGACATCTTCAGATTTCCAAGGTTGAGGAAGGCAGCTGTCCCTCCTGTCCTTTTCCTCAGGGCAAACTGATTCCCCACCTAGTTTTCTGAGAATGGACGATGCTAGACTTGCTAGCTGGGGTGGGCCGTGGGCCGGAGCCTTCTGAGCCTTGGTGAGGCCTGGGAAAGGTGGGACCTCTCCCCGGGGCTCTGTCTCCGCCCCCCAACTCTGTGCCTTGCACCCCGCCCAGCCCTGCAGGGAGGAACCCAAGACTCAGCTTTGGCCTGAGGGGAAAGACGTTTTTGGCACCAACACAGATTTCTGCTTTCATTTTGGTTTTGGCCTGCGGATTTTATTTCATTTTTTAACTCCAATGCCATTTCAGCAATGCATTTAAAAAGTATTTTTTAACAAAGGAATCACTTCCAACCTAAAGGTTTTCCAGATCGAGCCTGCCGTATGACTGGAAAAGGGTCTTCTCCTTAAACATTGAGTTCCAAGAGACCGAGAACCACGACTGATTTGTTTTTATATCCTGGGACCTGGCACACGGTAGTGTGCACACAGGAAATAGTATTGGAATGGATGCCAAAAACACTCATTGCAAGTTCAAGTAATTGGCTTGAAATTCTGAGTGCGATCAAAGCAGTTTCCTTTCTGAAAACTCTTAAGGCCGCAATCCAACCCCGCGGTATGGATTACAAGGTCCCTGGGCAGCTGGTTATCCCTGGGAACTTGGTTTTAATCAAATTAGCTGGGAACTTGCCCACGTGTGCTTTAATTTGTACCCCATGGACAGCAGCAATGTTTCTGTCCTGTACAAATTGCACAATTAGTGGAATCAGATTCCCAAGGTTTAGAAAAATATTCTCAGCATAAAAACGTTGCAAGTCCGGCTGCCTCCGGGTGGGTGAGCCTCCTCAGCCCTCGCTGGCGCTGCCACCACCGCGGGTTATCCTGCTGCCCACTCCTTCCGTGCAGCCTCGTCTCCATCAGCTTCGGCGGTTGTGGGGTGAATGCGGGCTCCAAGGGGGCATCTTGCCGACTCGGTGTCCTCCCAGTCCGAGGGGTGCTAGTCATTGCAATGGAGGGAAAAGGAAGCAGCAGGAGGAATTCATCCCGGTCGCACGGCAGAGGGTGATGGCTGTGCTGGGGGCAGCCTGGGAAGGCTTCCCTGGAGGAGGCGCCGAGTGGACACTGGCATGAAGGCTGAGGTACCAGGGGCCCGGGCAGGGGGCGGGGCCAGCGTGCGGTCCCGCCTCCCCGGCCAGGTCTCCCCCTCTCATCAGTGGCCCCGTCCACGGTCCACACTCGGCTTTTACTGCTCCCGTGTCCTCAGATTTTCGCGGCCCCCACGGACTCTCAGTGGGTTCCGCCCTTTCCCCAGAACATGCTCACTGGCTCTTCCTAGGTGACACTTACCCAGTTAACTGTGCCCCTGGTCCTCTCTCTTCCCACATAACTTGGGCATTTTTAAATGCTGCCGATCTCAATGCCCTTCCTCCCATCCTCTCCCCTCCCTTGCTTCCTTAACGTCCTAGAGGATTTTGTTTGTTTATTTGACAGAGTGAGAGAGCGAGGAACACAAGCAGGAGGAGCGACAGGCAGAAGGAGAGAGAGAAGCAGGCTCCCCACTGGGCAGAGAGCCTGACGTGGGACTCGATCCCAGGACCCTGGGATCATGACCTGAGCCGTAGGCAGACGATTGACCCACTGAGCCTCCTGGGTGCCCCTGACCTTGCATTTCTTATATTCTGAATTGAAACACAGGCTGCACATCCGTTCCTCTAGTACTGTAGCGGACTCCAAGGTGTATGATGCCTTGCAGCCACAGAGACCGGTGCTCTAAGAACGGACAGAACTGTGTCTTCAAAAGAGGGGTCGGGTTGCATACAAACACTTCTGAACAGTCCTTCCACGGATAGAAAACCAAAGTGCTCCTGGGGTGGGGGTACAGCAGAAGATAATGGCGTAAAGGTCAAATGCTCAAATTAAGGAAAATGAAAACATCCCATTTTGGTGGGTCCTTTCAAGAAAAACAACAAAAAACAAAAACAACAACAAAAAAAGGCCAAGATTTAAAACCTCTCCAGGTGAACTCGGATATACTTTTTTTTTTTTTTAAGATTTTATTTATTTATTTGACAGAGAGAGATCACAAGTAGGCAGAGAGGCAGGCAGAGAGAGGGGGACGCAGGCTCCCCACTGAGCAGAGAGCCTGATGTGGGGCTCGATCCCAGGACCCCGAGATCATGACCTGACCCGAAGGCAGAGGTTTTAACCCACTGAGCCACCCAGGTGCCCCTCGGATGTACATTTTTAAAGCCTAAACTCTCTAGTTATTCGATTCAGCAACTGCGTGCCCCACCAGTAACAAGGGCAGGGATTTATACACAACAGAGCAGGCTATTGTAGGTGTATTTGCTCACTTGATTTTTCCAACAACAGTAAGAGGTGGGAGTTATCGCTCGGTGTCCCAGGGGAAGTGAAGCCCGGGGCAGCCAGAGGCCTGGAGAGAAGCCGGCAGGGGAGATGCCCAAGGGCTGGGGGCTTTGAGCTCCTTGAGCCCCGGCTGGGGTCTGAAGATGAGAAGCGCCAGGCCTCAAGCACCAAGCTGGTGGCAGCTGGGGGGGGGGGTGTCACTTTGTGGGGCGTCCCTTGGCCAGAAGAAAGCCCTAGTGATTGTTTATCAAGGTAGCGTCCATGCAACTTGGTATTTCTAGCCTCATAACTAGGTACCCGTTTGAAAAAATAAAACGCATAAATCAAGTAAAAAAGGGTTTCGCGTAATTCTTAGATAGCGACTACTCCCTGCCCAGTTCTTGCTTGCTTTTCACCGTGGCAGCCGAGGCGCGTAGCTGCCATCGACTGTTGAAATTCCGAACTCCTTTAAGCTGGTAGTTTCCGGGCATAATTCTGTATCTCCTGACAATATAAAGCATCCTGCCGCTTGCTGGGGGTTTGGGGTGCCCCTCAGGGTTCCTCTGAGCACAATTTGGGAACCACTGGAGCAAATGTTTCAAACTCACAGCGGCCACCTTAGGGAGTGTCGCCCTGGTGGGCCTCCTCACCCGTTATTCTGTGACTGTGAACCGTTTGTGAATTTACACTTGGGAGTGGCGACAGAAGTCAATCAAAATTCTCCACATTTTCACTCCTGTGAATGCACATCCTGGGAAGTAATTTGCTAGGTCCTCCTTTGTGGGCAATGAACGCACAATGAGCTTCCTAGCTACGTCCTCCTGGGTGTGGCCCACGGGGATCTAGTCTCCGCTGGTGGGAAGCGGGGAAGGCGAGGGCTCTCGGAGGCTGCTGAGTGTGATGGTTAGAGCCCGGGGGCCGGAGGGGCACAAGTGGGTGTCGGTCTTCCCCGTGATCCCCAGGCAGCTGTGGCTGAGGCCCTGGGCCAGCTGATGGGCATTCTCCGGGTTAAAGGACACCAGGCTAAGAGAAAGCCTTATTCATACTTTCCCTGATTGGAAACCCCAGTGGGTCCCCGTGGGATCAGAAGGTCAGGAGCAAGAGTCTGACCTTGGGTAGAAGATGGTCTATGCAAAAAAAAAGTACCTGAATTCCTTGCTTGGGTTTTCTTTTTTAAAAAAGGAGATTCAGATAGATGGGGCTCCCGCTCACATTCTCACTTTGAGAATTAATATTATTTAAATGACTTGAACCTCAATGGGCTATAAATCTCTCTTAACCCATGTCCCGACTTTGAATTTTTTCTTATCAGCCAAACCTCTGAATCCTTTCCAGGCGTGGAAAGCTTTCTTCCTCAACCCCCAAATGCTCCACGATTGCAGGATAAGTCTTTCTGCCCCAAGTTGGGAAGTAGGGGTTCACCACTGTGAGGGGAAGAGGGGTGGTGTCCTTGTGCACACATGTAGAAAAAGCCTCCTACAAATTCATGCATCTATCATGGCTCCCAAATGTGAGATGATACATACACGTCCGTGAAATTCCCATTAATATGTGGTCCACAACATCGGTGAAGATGGAGAGAAAAAAGGTACCTCTAAGTCAAACTCAAAGAGAATGGCCAATTATATACAGGTGGAAGAACTAACCTGTTTTTTTGTTTTTGTTTTAGATTTATTGATTTACTTTAGAGAGGAGGGCGGGGCAGACAGAGAAGGAGAGAAAGAGACTCCCCACTGAATGTGGAGCCGGGCGTGGGGCTCGATCCTACAACCCTGAGATCATGACCTGAGTTGAAATCAAGAGTTGGATGCTTAACTGACTGAGCGACCCAGGGGCCCCCTCACTAACCTGTCTTTAAATGTAAACTTTTCGTTTTGAACAGCTTTAGATTTCTAGAAAGTTGCAAAGAGAGGCAAGCAGAGCGTTCCCGCATGGCTACGCCCTGTCTCCCTGTGGGAACATCTCACGTTTTCATCACACGTTGTCACCCCTAAGAGACTGGCACGGATACGTTACTGTCCCCGGGAGCTCTTCACACCAGTGACGTGCGATCTCTTTGTCCCTCAAGCGTCCTCTCCCACTGCATGGCTCAGCTTTTAGCCTGCGTAGCCTTCGGGACAGAAGTTCTTAACTAAAATGGAGTCCAAAGGATTTACCCTCTTCTTATGGTAGCATCCGTTTGTGTCCAGTTCAAAGTATCTTTCCCTAAACTTGGGTCACGAAGGCCATATTCTTTTTTGTAAGAAAATTTTTTTACTGTGTTAAAATATACATAATGTTTCCATCTTACCATTTTTTAAGTGTACAGTTCAGCATATTAATACATCCATAGTGGGGTGCGACCATCAGCACCATCCACCTCCATAACTTTTCATCTTGTAAAACTGAACTCTGTCCTTATTGAACGATGACTCCCCGCTACCCTGTCCCGCCCCGCCCCCCAGCCAGCAGCACCCACCATCTGCTTTCCGTCTCTGTGCATCTGATGCGCTAAGTACTTCATAGTAGTGACGTCAGACACTCTATGTCCTTCCGCATCAGGCTTATTTCACTGAGCACAATGTCCCCAAGTTTCATCCATGTCGTACCAGGTGTCAGAATGTCCTTCTTTCCTAAGGCTGAATGATAAACATTCCATTGTACATACACACCACATTTTGCTTGTTCCTTTCATCCACTGATGGCCATTTGGGTTGCTTCCATGTTTGTGCCGTTGGGGAGAACGCTGTAATGAACGTGGGTATACAAACATCTCTCTGCTTTCGATTATTTGGGGTATGGTCCTAGAAGTGGCATTGCTGGATGGGGTGGTAATGCTATTTGTAATGTTTTGAGGAGCCGCCATGCTGTTTTCCACCTGGGCTGTACCGCGCGTTACATTCTTACCCATTTACATTCCCACCAACAGTGCCCAAGGGTTTTGATTCCTTGTGAGCATTTGCTATTTCCTTTTTTTTCTTTTTTCGGTAGGAGCCATCCTGAGGAGCGTCCTTTGGTGTCATTGTAGCTACGATTTGCACTCCCCTCATGATTAGTTGTATTGAGCATCTCTTCATTTGCTTATTGTCCATTTGTAGATCTTCTTTGAGAAACGTCTATTCCAATCCTTGGCCCATTTTTTCTAAAGATTTATTTATTTTAGAGAGAGAGAGAGTGAGGGTGTGAGCAGGGGGAGGGGCAGAGGGAGAGGGAGAGAGAGACTCTCAAGCAGACTCCTGGCTGAGTGAGGAGCTGACTCTGGGCTCCATCCCATGACCTTGAGATCATGACCTGAGCAGAAATCAAGAGTCAGACGCCTGACCGGCTATGCCACTCAGGCGCTTCCCTTGCCAATTTTTAATTAGTTTTTTTTTTTTCTCACTGAGTTTGAGAAGTTCTCTATTCTGGGTATTAATCTCTCATCAAATATATGATTCACAAATATTGCCTCCCATTCTGTGGGTTGTGTTTTCACTCCATCGATCACACTGTATTTTTAGAATTTATTCATTTTTTTAAGTAGATCATGTAGATAGAGCATGAGATCTATTCATATCTTGAATAGATCCATAAACACCGAGTTCACCCTAATGGCTGTAGAGCTTCCATCTTGTGATCACGTGATAGCTCACCCCTTTTTCTCTCACAACTGCGCTAGCACACCTTTCTTTGTGTGAACTGTGAGTGTGGTTAGATCGCATCTCGGAGGACTACTTGCTGCATTTTGTGACAAATGCACTTGGACGTTATTACAGACGGCCGATGCACTTCCCGAAATGTTCCTGCCAGCAATGTATGGAAGTGCCAACTGTTACGTTCCATTGGGAGGAGAATGTCAGGTTTAGGAGCAAGGTTCTGGGCTCAAACCCTGGTTTTGCCACTTACTATTACTGTCACTATTATCTTAGTGCTTCACTGATGAATACTGTGTCATTCTATCTATCCATTCTCCCATAGATACGATTTTTGGGTAACGTCCAGTGTTTGGCTTTTACAAATTAAGCTATTGCGAACATTCTCACTAACACATGCTTTTCGGTGAGCCCGCGTATGCATATCTGTTGGGTCTAAATCGGGAGACAGATTTGCTTGTCCCGGGACAGGCGTTTGCTTGGTTTCGCAGAAAATGCCACGCTCTTGCCCAACGGTGTTTTACCGGCTTACGTGCCGCCAGCAGGGAACGGGAGTTCCAATTGGTCCACGTCCTGGCCAACACTTGGTGTTGTCAGTCTTTTTCCCGTTAGTGTCGGGTCTGTGGTCTGGAAGCTTACAAGAATCATGGCAGCAGATGTTAGCAATGTTCCCCTCGCTCTTGCCCCGGGGGAGCGGGAGTCTTGGGAGGCTGACTTTGAGTTATGTCTCTGTCCTCCTGGCGAGAGAGAAGTTTTGCCAGCAGGCAAGGAATTCCTGGGGAAGCTGCATTTCCAAACGAATAAGTGCGTATCACTGTTTTATACGTCTAGCTTATGAACGTGGTTAACAGGAGCCCCTCTTGAGAGATTTGTTGGCCCACAGGGAGAACCTGGCTCATGTTTATAGAAATCACAGTAGTAGCTGCTTCTGGCGGCGGGTGGTTAATGGACTGGGAGGGTAGGTGGGGCGATATTCTTGGTGCTGAGAATGTTCCAGATCCTGACTTGGGGTATATACATGGGAAAAACCATTGAGTCGTATGCTTAAGATTAATGCAGTTTTATTCTGCACTGTGTTTGTGTAGACCTCCATTAAAAAAAAAGGTCACTTAAACTTGGTTTCCTCTTCTTCCCCTGTTGGACAAAGACCTCCTTCAGCTTGGCCACTGTGATGCTGACCGGTAGGGGACGGGCCATCAGGACCGAGAGGAGATAGCGTCGTCAGCTCTGAGAGAGAGGGGGGCCGCTCTGGGCAGGGGCTCTGAGAGGACAAGGGACAGGCGGCGGCTGTGAGCTGGGGAAGCCCCAGTGCTGAGGGGCAGCACAGGGCCACGCAGGGCGGGAAGAACACTTTCTGTTTTCTGATGTGTCAGCAGAAAGAACAAGTTAAGAAAAAGGTGTTAGTGTCAAATTTATAAGGCGCCACGCGGGGTTTGCCAGTAAAAGAAAACCCAGTTGCTCAGCCAGACTTTGAAAAATAGTATTTGGTCCCTGAGTAGAAACAGATGTTGTTTGCCGTTAAGGAAATCAGCTCTCCGTCTTCCACACGCACCGGCGGTGAGGTGTTCAAACCTCTCAGGCTTTCGCTCTCCGAGACCAGGTCCCCAGGCCAAAGCACTTGCACAGGATTCCTCCTTCTCCGTCTCTGTCACTTGTCTCGGGAGGGGCTGGCTGGGAGGCACTCCTTCTGAACCGCGTTCCGTTACCGTGTCCCTCCTGCCCCCCCTTTCCCACTC
>CM053605.1:165809020-165842842 GCA_028646535.1 Procyon lotor
ACACACACACACACACTACGCCATCACTCTGGCCGCCGGCCCGCCCGGCACCGGAGGGCTGGTGGTGATGGGAGTAGCCTCATCGCACCCCTCCCCTTACCTTCCACCTCTCATCAGCTGCACCCCTGCGCTGGTCCCCTCGCTCACTAACCCGCTGTCGTGACGCCCCTTCGCTCCGGGTCTTACCCTCCCCCACCTCTCCGCGGTCTGGGCTCTGGCGGCACGCCCCCCTTCCTGAAGCCCCTCTCACGGTGTCCCACTTGGCCCCTCTCCTCATTCCCGCGCCCTGACACGTCTGCTCATGTCTTCCCACTGGGCCCCCAGCCCGGCTCCCCTGCCTCTGGCTATCCTTCCGGGGACACTCGTCTCCCCCTCTCTCCCCACGCCACCTCCCTGGGGGGTCGCGCCCGCACCCGTCACCGTCCAGGACTCATGACGTTGCAGTCTGCGTGCCTTCTCGGGCCATCGTGAGTCCCACACTAGACACGCGTGTGTTCCGCTGTCGGCCAGACCCCTTCGTGTGCGGTGACACGCACAAGCCACGCTGGGTGGCCGGGGCGCGACCGCAGAGCGGGCACCTGCGAAACCAGAGTCCTGGGCGGGATCTCGCAGCATCAACCCAGAAGCACCCATCTTCCCTCCCACTCAGCTTAGATCAAACAAAACAAAACACAACTGTTTTTATGAGACAGACAAGAATAGAGGAAGGACATAAAAGAAAGGGCGGCGGCAAAAGAACAGGAAAGCAGGCAGGGGGACTGTGAGGCCTCGAGGAGCGTTAACAGGAAGCAGAAGGCACCCTCAGGCCAGGCAGTCAGGGCTGCTTGGCGGCAGGACCGCTGACAAGGTGGGCGGGGTTTCGGGGGCCGGCGACCCCAGGGCCCTTCTTCCTCCAGGGTTTGGAAGCGTTGGAGGGAGTGGTTCCTGGACCCGGAGGGAGAGGCTCAGCGGAAGGGGCATCCTGAGAGGCAGAGCCCGCAAAGGAATGAAGTGGGGCTTCTGCCCTGCAGCGTGCTTGGCCCCCCGCTGGCCCTGGGGGGTCTGCCTTCCAGAGAGCGGTCAGGGGCGGGGGGCCTGGAGGGACCAGGGGGCTAGCCAGGCATCGGCTGTGCAAAGGGATGCGACGCAAAATGAAAAAGAACAGTCCGCTTCCAAACATAAGCCATCAAGGCACCAAACCACACACAAGGCAAATGCGCCAAAGATGCAAGGAGGGTTTGTTCGAATCCCAGTCCCAGTGCCTTGAAGCTTTAACATCCCTCCTTCCGAATCTGACCAGTCAAGAAGGAAATGAACAGACATCCAGGATTCAAATGAGAACTAAGTGTGTGCGTGCGTGCATGCATTATACATTCTTTTCTTTTTAAAAGATTTTATCTATTTGACAGAGACACGGCGAGAGAGGGAACACAAGCAGGGGCAGTGGGAGAGGGAGAAGCAGGCTTCCCACTGGGCAGGGAGCCCGACGCGGGGCTCGATCCCACGATGCTGGGGTCATGACCCCCAGGCGCCCCATACATTCTTTTCTTATGATGATAGAAATTTCCCCAAGTTTCATCATGTTCTTGATACTCCTGGGTGCTAGGAGTTTTTCACAAATTGTAAAAAGTAGAGTTCTTACAGATCATACTACCTGATCTAGAAATTAATATTAAGAAGGCAAAAACACGTACCTACTCGGAAATTTGAAAACATTTTGAAAAATGATTCTCAGGGGCGCCTGGCTAGTTCAGATGGTTAAGTGTCTGCCTTGGGCTCAGGTCATGATCTCCAGGTCCTGGGATCGAGCCCCGCGTCGGGCTCATGAAAAGTCTGCTTCTCCCTCTCCCACTGCCGCTCCCTCTGCTTGTGCTCTCTGCCTCTGTGTCTCTCTCTCTCAAATGAATAAATAAAATCTTTAAAATTTAAAAAAATGGAAAATGATTCTCAGACCAAAAGACATATAACTTGCAAGTGACTACTGACGTAGACGTTTTACCCATAATTACTTTCATCATTGAGCAAGAAAGTTTGAAATGAACAAGTTAGGCATTCAATAGAAGGAACCAGAAGAACACACAAAAGGGAGTAAGAAGGGATAAAACCAAGAGTGATGAAGCTGAAATCAATAAAGTACATTACAAAAGAAATGAACCAAAAAATAATACCCAAAGCTGGTTATTTAAAAAATGTATTTAGGAAAGCCAGGCTCCTGGCAGGCCTTTTAGGAAAAGTGAGAGGGGACAGAGACACCCAGATTTCACCAGGAGGCAGGGGGTGGAAGTAATTATAAAAGCCGTCGGCACAGCTTTTGTCAGTCGATGTGAATCTATGGCTGAAATTCAGGGCTTGGTACAAATACTGACCCACAGAGAGTGGCCTGAGGAGCCTGACAGCTACGGAGTCGAGTGACGAGAAGGCAGTTCTCGCCCCGACGAGAGATGCAAAGCTGCCAAAGCCAGACGGCTTTGCAAGTGATTTTACCAAATCACCAGGGAACACGCAATCCCTATTTACACAAACTGTTCTGGAACAGAGAAAAGTAGAGGCAAACTACCCATTATTTCCTAAAACCTTCCCCCAAACCTAATCAAGATCCTTCCCCATGTGCTGTGGTTTGTAGACATTCTTTCCGGATGAGCACGGACGCGAGGACACCAGGGAAAAGACGAATCCAGAAGCACAGAAGAAACGTAGGCTGCGGTCAGGCTGGGCTGACCCCAAGAACACGGAGACGCGTCGTGGGGAGAGATCCACACACGACTCACGTCACCCTGCGCGCCAAAGCAGAAAGGCCATGGGATCTTATTGCTCGGTGACAAAAGGCACCGGACAACGCAAGCTCGATGTAAACAGAAATAGAAGAGAACCATCAAGAATATAATGACGGCTGTTTTCCAGCACACAACAAAAGATACGATCTTATGGGATCAAATGCCAAAGGCATCGTGGGCAGAAACAACTTAGAAATAGCTGTTCCCTAATACTGTCTCTGACATTTCAAAGCAAGAAAGTCAGAAAACAGAGCATGTAGGTATTGCCGAAGAAAAGCCAAACGAGCATTAGCTTCAGTTTTTTAAGTGGCTAAAATTTAACATGATTTTTTCCCAAAATTAGTGAAGTATAATTGGTATATAAAAACGCACAGAGTTAAGGTATACAATTTGGTGACGTGGACACAGGCATACACTCCTGTTACCACCACCGCAATCAAGGTAGCAAATCTATCCACCTTCTTAACAAGTTTCCTTGTGTATCTTTGTCTTTTGTTCTGGTAATAATAAGTCACAGGAAAGCTACTTTTGTAACAAATTTTTAAAAAAGATTTTATTTATTTGACAGAGAGAGATCACAAGTAGGCAGAGAGGCAGGCAGAGAGAGAGGGGGAGAGCAGGCTCCCCGCTGAGCAGAGAGCCCAATGTGGGGCTCAATCCCAGGACCCTGAGATCATGACCTGAGCTGAAGGCAGAGGCTTTAACCCCCTGAGCCCCCCAGGCGCCCCTTCTGTAGTCTATTTCTGTGTCTGGCTGGTTTCACTGAGCTCACCCTCCTGCAGGTCTGTTCATACTGCCGCCGGTGGGAGGAGCTCCCCCGTTTGCCAGGCTGAATACTATTCCATCGTGTGCATATAGCACACTTTCTTGATCCATCCGCTTGTCAATGGACATTTGGGCTGTTTCCGTATCCCGGCTATTGTGAATAACACGGAATGAACACGGGAGTAGATACGACTTTGAGGTGCTGATTTCGTTTCCTTTGGATACATACACAGAAGTAGGGCTGCTGGGTAAGGCAGCTCTTTTGGTTTTCTGAGGAAGCTTTACACAGGTTCCTACAGCGCCTGTACCATTTCGTATCCCTGCCAACAGTGTGCTCCAGGGCTCCCATTTCTCCACTCCTGGTCAACACTTTAAAAAAAAATTACCATTTTTAGTGAGAGGGTGTGTACGTCTGCAAGCAGGGGTAGATGCGGAGGAAGGGGGAGAGAGAGAATCTCAAGCAGACGCCCCACTGACCACAGAGCCCGAAGTAGGACTCGATCTCACAACCCCATGTTCATGACCTGAGCTGAAACCAAGAGTCAGACGGTTGACTGACGGCGCCACCCAGGGGCTGCCTCCCTTTTCTTCGTAATAATAGTCATCATAAAAGTGAGGTGATAGCCCACTGGGGTTTTGACTTGCTTTTCCTGATGATTAGTGAAAAGTGTTGAGGATCTTTTCACGTACCTATTGGCCATCTGTATGTCTTCTTTGGAGAAACGTCTACTGTCTACTCAGGTCCTGTGCCCATTTTTTAATGGGGTTATTTGTTTTTTGTTAGGCGCTCATAGGAGTTCCTTACATGTTGTGAAAACTGTCCTCTCCTCAGATGCATGGTTTGCAAGCATGTCTCTCCCAAGCTGGATGTCGCCTTTGCACTTGGCATTTGTTTGCTGTGAGCTTTTTTAGTTAGCTGTGCTTCCTCTTGTCCATTCTTGCTTCTGGCATCAGATCTGAGAAATCATCGCCGACACATGTCAAGATCTTCCCCTTTGTTTTCTTTCTTTCTTTTCAAAAAAGATTTTATTTATTTATTTGTCAAAGAGAGACAAGCTAGGGGAGCAGCAGGCAGAGGGGGAAGCAGGCTCCCTACCGAGCAGGGAGCCAGATGTGGGACGATCCCAGGACCCGGGGATCCTGATCTGAGCCAAAGGCAGAGGCTCTAACCCACTGAGCCCCCCAGGCACCCCGACATTTGAACTTTCAAGTAAAAATGACAATTTCCAAACTTGTTTCCACCATTGCGCACTTGACAGTTTCCAGCTTTGAACTTTTATGAGATTGTTCATGACACTAAGGTGACTTTTTATAGGAAAATGTTTCAACACTTGGAAGATGTGCAGAACTCAGTTAAACAATACTTTCCAAATGCTTAATGCAGGATGTTATACAATCATGCATGGACTAGAGGCCCATTTCGTGGGCAAGATAAACAGACTTAATGACTGGATCTAAAAAATCCAGTGATATGGGGGCACTTGGGTGGCTCAGTGGGTTAAAGCCTCTGCCTTCGGCTCAGGTCATAATCTCAGGGTCCTGGGACTGAGCCCCGCATCGGGCTCTCTGCTCAGCGGGGAGCCTGCTTCCCCCCCACCCTGCCTCTCTGCCTACTTGTGATCTCTCTTTCAAATAAATAAAATCTTTAAAAGAAAAGAAATCCAGCGATATAGCCTGATTCAACACTGCAACTAACCTTGAAGAAACTACCAATGTAGAGGTTTGATGTTGTATCAAATCCCCACAATTAACTGCAAAGGCTATTAAAATTAAAATATGCCCCCCTTTCTCAAGTACGTATCTGTATGAGGCCAGATTTTCTTTACATACTTCAACCAAAACATTTACAAAACTCTTTACATACTTCAACCAAAACATCTTTGAAAGGTTTTGTAGTTTTCACTGCAGAAGTCTTGAACATTTCCCTTTTCCCATTTGAATGTAGCTAACCTACAGTATTATGTCAGTTTCAGGTGTACAATACAGTGATTCAACAGTTCTATAGAAATGAGCCAGTGCTCATAAGTGTGCTCTTTACCCCCTTCCTATGGTATTTCTCTCTCTGACTGACTTATTTCACTTAGCATTATACCCTCTAGATTTATCCATGCTGTTGCAAATGGCAAGATTTCATTCTTCATGGCTGAGTTATATTTCATTGTATATACGTCACCTCGTCTTTATCCAGTCATCAGTCAGTGGACACTCGGCTGCTTCCACAGTTTGGCTATTGTAAATCATGCTGCAAGAAACATAGGGGTGCACGTATCCTTCTGAATTAGTGTTTTCATTTTCTTTGGGTAAATAATTACTAGATCATATGGTAGTCCTATTTTTAACGGAGGAACTTTCGTATTTTCACAGTGGCTGCACCGATTTGCATTCGTGCCAACATGCAAGAAGGTTCCCCTTTTTCCACATCCTCACCAACACCTGTTGTTTCTTGTGTTTTTTTATTTTAGCCATTCTGACAGGTGTGAGGTGATACCCCATTGTGGTTTTGATTTGCATTTCCTTGAGTGATGATGAACATCTTTTCATGTGTCTGTTGGCCAGCTGTATGTTTTCTTTGGAAAATGACTCTTTGGGTCTTCTGCCATTTTTGTTGGATTATTTTTTGTTTTTGTTTTGGGTGTTGAGTTGTAAAAGTTCTTTATGTATTTTGGATACTAATCCCTTTTTGGTTGCAAATATCTCCTCCCATTCTGTAGACTGCCTTTTTGCTTTGTAGTGGCTTCCTTCACTTTTTACTTTGACGTAGTCCTAATAGTTTAATTTGGCTTTTGTTTCCCTTGCCTGAAGAGACATACTGAGAAAAATATTTCTATGGCCAACGCCAAAGAAATTACTGCCTTTGTTTTCTTCTAGGGGTTTTATGTTTTCAGGTCTCACATATAGATCTTTTTTTTTTTTTTCACATATAGATCTTTAATCCATCTCTAGTTTGTGTATGCTCTAAGAAAGTGGTCCAGTTTCATTCTTACACGTGTAGCTGTCCAGTTTTCCAACACCATTTTTTTTTTTTTTTAAGATTTTATGTATTTATTTGAGAGAGAGAAAGAGAGAGAGAGATCACAAGTAGGCAGAGAGGCAGGCAGGGAGAGAGATTGGGAAGCAGGCTCCCCGCTGAGCAGAGAGCCCGATGCGGGGCTCGATCCCAGGACCCTGAGATCATGACCTGAGCCGAAGACAGAGGCTCTAACCCACTGAGCCACCCAGGCACCCCCCCAACACCATTTTTTAAAAAAGATTTTATTTGAGAGAGTGAGAGAGCACTCGAGCACGCATGAGCGGTGGCAGGGACAGGAGAAGCAGACTCCCTGCTCCATCCCTTGGTTAAGGCAAATGCTTAACCAACTGCACCACCCAGGTCAGTTGCCTTCGCTCGCCACCAACTCCGTTGTCTGAAGAGACTTTTCCCCACTGTATATTCTTGCCTTCTCTGTTGTAGATAACATAAGCATGGGCTCCACTTCTGGGTTCTCTATACTGTTCCATTGATTTGTGTCTATTTTTGTACCAGAACCATATTGTTTTGATGACTACAGCTTTGTATTATACCTTGAAATTTTGGATTGTGATACTTTCCTCTTTGTTCTTCTGTTTCAAGATTGCTTTGACGATTTGAAGTCTTTTCTGGTTCCATATAAATTTTATTACTATTTGTTCTAGTTCTGTAAAAAATGTTAGTATTTTGATAGGGGCTGCATTATATCTATAGGCTGCTTTGGGTAGTAAGGACATTTTAACAACATTTGTTCTTCTGATCCACACGCTTGGAGTGCCTTTCCATTTGCCTGTGTCCTCTTCAATTTCTTTCATCACCGTTTTATAGTTTTCAAAGTAAAGAGCTTTCTTCTCCTTGGTTAAGTTTGTTCCTAGGTACTTTATTATTTTTGGTGCAACTGTAAATGGGATTATTTTCTTAATTTCTCTTTTAGCTACTTCAGTAGTGCATAGAATGCAACAGATTTCTGCATATTAACTTTGTATCCTGCAACTTTACTGAATTCACTTATCAGTTCTAATAGTTTTTGGTGGCATGCTTAGGTTTTTCTCTATTCTCTACATTTCTCTACCATGTCATCTGCAAATAGATTTTCTCAACCAAAATGTTTAAACTTTCTTTCTGAAATGTTTTAGCTTTTAGTGTAGAACTTTTGAACACCTTTTAAGGTATATTCCTAGGTATTTTATGGTTTTTGTGTTACTGTCAATGGACTTTTTAAAGTTTAATTTTCCAGTTGTTTGTGATTACTATTTAAGTATCTAAGCACCTAAAAGGGTCTGCAGACCAAAAAAGTTAAGAACCAGTAAACTATTATAATAGTTTACGATGCACCTAATTTTGGTGAGATATGCAGAGCAAAATTTCAGCTTATTCTTGGGTCAGGGTTAAAATAATGTCCACGTGTTTTTAAAGTACTAGAACTTTCTTTTTCTTTGTAAAGTCCTAAGTACAAAACGATTTCCCAAATTTATGCCAAGTTGAGCCATGAACCTTCACGTACCCAGTGTCAACACTGGCTCAAACCATCTTGTGTGAGCTTTGTTCTGTCTCCACTCTACCACTCCTGCGCCATGGCCTGGAAGCCAATTCCAGGCATGATGGAATTCTCCTGTGACGATGTCCTTATGCTCTCTAAACCGGAGCTTCACGTGCTCACACTGATGCCTCTGAACGACAAGATAAGCAAAGTCCGCGTCCGTCACACCACAGGTGGCTGGTGCCCTCCTCTGGGGGCTACACGGCAGGTCGTCCCAGGGAAGCAGTCAGATTCTGCCCAGCAGCTCCCAAGACTAAACAAATGGTTGGTCCCTAGTGCATATTAAGAGATTCACTTCATGTTTTCCAGCAAATACTAACTCATTGCACAGTCTCATAAATCCATTAAGGACCAGTCCAAGCAGGGGATGGCAGGGTTGTACTCCTCCTGTAGACTCAGAGCAACTTGGGTGGCTTCTCAGAGTGGTCATTTAGAAGGGTGGTGGTGGCCACCTGGGCTCAGAGCTCGATTACTGAGGCCTGCTGTGGGCACGGGATTGGGCAGCATCAGAGCTCGATTACTGAGGCCTGCTGTGGGCATGGGATCGGGCAGCATCAGAGCTCGATTACTGAGGCCTGCTGTGGGTATGGGATCGGGCAGCATCAGAGCTCGATTACTGAGGCCTGCTGTGGGCATGGGATCGGGCAGCATCAGAGCTCGATTACTGAGGCCTGCTGTGGGCATGGGATCGGGCAGCATCAGAGCTCGATTACTGAGGCCTGCTGTGGGTATGGGATTGGGCAGCAACGACACAGCAGGTGTATTTTCACTTCTGTTCTCAGCCGCCAGTAACTTTTGTGATACTTCCAAAGGCTAATGCCCCCTCACTTTGGTCTGTAAGTTTTACAATATGCGTAAAGAAACCAGTGTTTTAAATAACACACAGGGCATGCCAGAAAGATTATTTTGTTGGCATTTACTAACTATAATTTATAGTTTTAAAAGGCTTACATTCATAAATGTCCACTGGCCCAAAGTTTAGTAAATTATGGTTGTTGTCTTTTATGAAAATAAGCACGCAGGGACAATACTGCTAGCCGAGAGCAAGTGATCCTCCCCAAGAGAGCTCCGGGGTGAAAAGGATCCTTAAGACTGGAGAATACACATTAAGAAATCAAAAGTGGCCAGAAATTACATGGGCAGGACCAGAGGAGTAAAGTCAAGTCTCCACTCATCCCTCCCTTCCTGGCCCCTGTGGTGACATCCCCCAACTCCGCACAGCATGGAAAGGAAGCACACCCAGGCACAGCTCAAGTGTGACAGTTTTTTATTCAATTTGTAAAGTACAGTTTAAAAACAAGATGTTAGTAACACTCTTAGAACATTGGCTTGTTCATTTGACATTACCTCTAACTTCACCAATTTTTATTACAAAAATCAGAAAAGTAAAAATTCATTACGATATTTGCACAGTGTGACCACTAGCGGCTTAAACAAAAGCTAATTTCTATAAAACCATAAACTTAGTGCAGTTTTATTAAGAGAGATCCAAAATTCTCTCAGTAAATGGGATATACATAGTGGTGTACATTTTAAAGCAGAACCACGCCCCCCCCCAAAAAAAACAAGGAAAAAAGAAAATATAAGTCAAAACAGTCAGTTAAATATTCTGACCTGACAGTTCCTACAAATAGTAATTTCCACTACATATAAAGAAAACCGTTATCTGTGGTAAAAACCGTAGAGACAAAGCAAGAAATGTGGCATAAAATCACGATAGGGCAGAAGTCAGTCCCGGACTGCAGGTGTTTGTGGTGAAATGCGGGGCAGGGAACTACGTCATTGACAGAGGGGCCACTCCTGCCCCCAAACCACCACGTGTGCCTGGAAGGAAGACCCCACCACACGGCTAGTTGCAAAGTTTCAATGAAAAGACTTTGAAAAAGACAAATGTTCTTTCCTCCAAGAAATCTTTGTAAGGCTGTACTTTGCATAGGGAAAGAGCTGTCTTCCGTCATCGATTCTACGGGGAAGAGCAGAAGCAAGCTTTTCAAAACGACTGTGGGCAAGGGGTCTGGGAAGACGGCCTTCTAGGGTGACGGTGTTCAAAGGCAAACACCAAGGCTGGCGGCCAAAAAATTAACCTCTGAAAGGGGCCCGCCACCCCACGGCACTAGGTCAGCCGCCCTCGTGCACACATAGGACTCACGAGGAGCCTCTTGAATAAATCCTTTGTCAGAAAGCTGGGGTATGAAAACTAGCACAAGTCGTGGCATTCCCTCCAGTGGGTGCTACGTGAGTATTCGGAGTCGGCCACGAGGAGGGATGGCTGCGTCCGCACACAGCCGGGCCACCGGGTCCTTACGAGCCGTGGTACAGGTGCACGGCCCCCAGGGCGGCAGCGCCGTGCCTCTCCGCCCCCTTCGCGGGGCTGGGGCGCTCGGCCGCGCTGCTTAGCTCGGGGATGCTCTCAGCGGTGTCCCCAAACCCATGATAATGCCCGTAGTGCAGACTCTCCTCGATGTCCTCCACCCAGGAAGGTCTATTAGCTACGCAGCTACTCGGGCTCCCGCTCAGGTGTAGAGAGCCGCACATCTCGGCGTTAATGCTCATGGTCTTTTCTGGTTCCTCGGTCCCATTAACACAAACCGAACCCTGGCTACTCGGAAAAGGCCGTCCTCGAGCTACTCCATTGCTAATACCATTAGATCCTGACAAGCACTGGTCATTCCTGCTCTCCGTCCCATTGAGCTGTGTCGTGGAGGGGAAGTCCAAATGTCCACTGATGACACATCCGTTTGTCAATGTATCCAACACGGGGCTACTGTTTTTCATATCTGCATTGAGAAATACACCTGTCACCAAAACGCAGAACCGGGGGGGGGGGAGGGGAACTAACACTGTCTCATTGCTGCTACATTTGCACAGGACCCATTGTGCTGCTTCTCTTTTTTTTCCTTTTAAACAAACCAGCTCCTTTTCCGGAGGTAAAAAAACTGTGCACAGGCAGATTTAAAAATAGAACCAACAAGAGCATTTTCCCGGTAAGACAGGAAACGACTCTGACTTTCAACCGCACCGAGGGGCTGAATGTAGACGCCTAAGCTGACAGACACACGGCGTGAAAAATACGAGCGGTCCTGAAAAGCTGTCAGAAACACCCCAAAATCAAGAAACCGCTCTCATGTTAAGACTACTTTCCGGAAGAAGTTTTAAAAATCACCCGTGAAAAAGTCCAGCAGAACGAAGTGTGAGGTTTTCCACGGGGTTAAAATACAATCCCACCCCTGTCCAGCTCTTAAGAAGAGGGAAAAGGAAAGGCGGCCGCCGAAGTGGGGCCCGGGGGCTCCCGGACCAGGTGAGGGCGCGGCCCGCCGCTCAGGCCAGGTGCGCGGACGCAGGACGTCCAATCTTGGCGACCCTCGTGTCCACGTGGCACCTGTGTGACTTGGCAGAGCGGCCGGCGAGGACGGGGCCCTAAGTGCTCGGACGCGGGCGTGCTGGGACCAGCCGAGCAGCGGCGCGAGCTCTGGGAGGGTCTTCCGCGTTCGCCAGGTAAGTGACCGCGACGTCCGAGGCTTCAACTCATGAGGCTACGTTAACAAATCACTTAGGTTGGAAAAATGCTGCGTGCTTAATCTGCACATGTAGACATCCATAAAGAGGAGGATGTCTTATGGGGGGGGGGGGAGTCAATCAGAACACGCTCGGGCCCACGGGGACAGCGATTACAAGGTAGTTTTCTGTATAAGGAAACTTGGGATTCAACAGTCACGCTCATAGGAATTTACAGAACGGTACAAAGGATGATCAAGAATTAGGTCTTGCTTGGTAACATGTTCTGCGCTGTTAAAACAAGGTATGGTATTAAATACACGAGAGCAGAGTCCCACGACCGTTGGAACGGGGACGCGTTTCTGCACCCCAATCACCCTGACATGCAGCGTGGCCCTCCCCGGAAGGGCTTACTTCCCCCTCACCAGCTACGTGCCTCTGATTTGCACTTGGACATAGGTTTCTGTGTGTCCTGCAAATCTTCCTGCCAGCAAGAAATCACGGCTTGTTCAATGAACAGAAACACCTTCTACACATTCCATCAATCACCCATTTTTTCTGGCAATTTAAGTGATAATCATACTTTAATAACTGCTATAAATTCTTCAGAGGATAAGGGACTGTTTTTTTGTTTTGTTTTGTTTTGTTTCAAATTAAAGAACAGCTCTTCTATTTAGTTAAAACTCCAGGCTAGAGAACAAGTATTTCAAGAACCAAACATGAAGCAGAATAAAAGAAATAAAATAAGCTATTCCCAGATAAACACTTTATCAGTGTTTTTTCAGAAACAGCACACACAATGCTTCCTGGGTGGTGAAATTCATGACTGTGACGGCGACCTTGACAGGTACTAAGACAAATGCGTGTGCACCAGTAACAGACACGGAGATGACATTTCCGGAGGACCGGACCTGAAGAGGCCCGGGAGCACTGCCTAGACACCAGAGTCGCCTAGACTCAGTGTTCAGTTCGAGCTCTCTGTGTGTGCACGTGTCTTCCCTTCAGCGCCCGGGTGGCGTGGACGAGGGCCGTTACGCAATCTCAACCTCAAGGCTAGTTGATGACATCATGTCCTTATGGAAAATCTAACCCAAGTGAGCATGAGAACAGCGGGCGTCCTAGAGACAGGCTCATTCAGGACCCTGCCTGGCCACCTCGCTCCCGGAGCCCCTCTGGGCCTGTGCTCCCCCACTCCACCTGCCCGCCTGGGGCACAGTCCCCTGGAGTTCAGCCCATTTTGTGCACACAGGCGGACAGGGTTGTACACAAGGTGATGGGAAGCGTGGCACCTGTTACATGGGATGAGCTGGGCCTGAAGTGAAGTGTGGCCTTTCCAACATGACGCCCACGCTGGTTATTAAATTCCTGAAAACACAGGGGATTCACGCTTGAAGATTAAAGACTACTTCTGACTTTTAAAAGCGTGCAGCCATGTCATTTGTTTTGAAAAGCTTTGAGTTTTTTGTTATTTGTCTTTAGCCAAGGTCTTTAAATTACTATCCAGTCAGAATTTTCCATAGAAAATCTACCTATTTAATTATTTGGCGAAAAGGTGATTCTACCCATAACAACCTTGTAGCGTCTAGAAAGATGCACACATTTTCGTTTTAGTCAACAGAAATGATTTTTCCATTATGTCTGGGAAGCGTTAACGCACGATCTCTTACCCCAGTGAAGAATTTAGCACAGAGACAGAACAAAACTTAAACAAACCGGTATCCATTTCTACATGGATTAACACAGTAAGAAAATGGCTAGGATATTTCCACGGTCACCTAAAGAAAGAATGGCAGAGGAAAGTGTGAGCTCCAAGGAAAAGTCTTCAGAGACTCTCAACGCTAAAGGAAACAGCCTTTGACTTTGGAAAACTGAAAGTGCCTGTCGACTGTTCGAAGACACTGACATGGTAGCGCGCACAGGTTGTCTGGGAGACGTGGTGCTCAGTCCAGGTCCACGGGCCGGGCCTGGAGCCGCTGCCCAGAAACCACAGCGACCAGCGGCGAGCAGGGGACCCCACGCTGGCGAGGCCGGTCCCAGGTCAAAACCACGCACCCGTCCTCCGTGTCCACAGCAAGTCATCCTTCTCACTGTGCACCGGGCCGAAACTACTGGCCACAGAGGTCTGTCTGGCGTATCCACCCAAAGGCCACATGTCAGAAGAGGAAGCATGCGAAACCTCGTTGAAATTAAACAAGGCACAGTAAGTGGAAGCTTCAAACCAAAATTGGAAGACTGCACTTAAACTTTCCAGATCTATAGAATGCACCCCAAACACTAATCCTCGTATCTACAAACTTGCCCAAGATACGCAAACTGTAGTATAACATTCGTTAAAACGTTGGACAACAAAGTGCAAACGTCAGGGGAGAAACTCAGGTTAGAAATAATATGCATACTGGTTCTTGCAACGACAAGGGGTTTGCATTGCGGAAACGGTATATATTTCTATTTCTTTGGGTCCGACAGAACCACCCTCCTGCTGTCTGCTGTCTTCGACCACGGGGCTGCTGCCGCAGCTAACAGGGAACCGTCCACTCCCACCTGTTACAGCAGCAAGCTCTCTGTCCACCAGCATTTTGTCAGCCTCGTCGTCCATGTCGCCGGTCCCCAGCAGCGGGCAGGGACCCGAGCTCCGAGCTGCAAGAACACAAAGACGATTTTAGATCGCTGCACCCCTCTAAAACAACGGTTTCCCCCTCCTTTTTCCCTCAAGGGCACTGAATTCTCCCAATCTGTGAAAACAATCGAATGATCTAGGGATTAGCAAGGCGCCGAGGGCCCTACTGGGAAACTGATTTTCCACAGTAGAAAAACACTGCCCGGAGTGTGCAGTTCCAAGAAAAAGTCACTTTTCCTTGGACACTCACTGTACATATACCCGATGGCACAAATTCCCCTCTATGGCTGTTAGTTGGACGAAATGAAGCAGTCCTACAACCCAGAATGTTAAAACATATTTCTAAATATGTTTTTAAGTTCAGCATACTCTGTATTATGCCCCCAAATGTTCCTTCGGTTGCTTTTCATAAAGAGATATGAAGGCAATTCTTGAATAACATAAAAACCATTAAAACTATCCTCAAATAAAAAAAAAATGCACCAATTTCAGTAAGGTAAAAGCCCAGATTCAATACTGTCCTGGGTGCGCGGGCCTGTGCACCAAGATATGGTAACACTGGAAACAAACACTGAAGTCTTAGCTCCAAGATCTTTGCAGCTGAAGTTACGCATGTTCCTCAAAAAAGGATCATTCTCTGGATCTTGGAGAAAAACAAACGTGCACATTCAATCACATTTCCTGCAAGAATCACTCCCGAGCCCTGGGGGACCCCCCCCCGCCCCAGCCCCCAGAAGCCACTCCCACTTGCTATGTGGCTTTCTGGTCTCAGCAAGCACGTGCTGTTACAAAAATGGACCCCAGATCACTTTCATGCCTTGCTTTTCTTCATTGACCACGGCATGAGTGCAGCTCGTCAGTGACGTCCAACAGAACCTTTTGAGGTCGAATAGCAATCCGCTGTAGGGTTACATCACCCCCCCACGCCCCCAAACTCCCCGCCGCTGGCTGGCTGGCCTGTCACGAACACCACAGTCAACACCCTTATCAAGGCACCTTTGTATTTCTGGGTCTGTACTCAGATAAACACTGAGACTCACTTCTGGGTCGAAGTATATACACAGTAAACAACTACTTTCGCTGCTCTACCTTCCCAATAAACACCCAAAGCAGACACCAACTCTGCAACTTTAATTACTTCGGACTCGGAGGCACGAGGTGCTTCGGACACCTGTAAGAGGGAGGAGCGAGCGCAGCAGCTCCAGACTGTCACTAACCCTAAGCCGAACTGTCGAGACCAAACATGACATGTGGTCTTCATGAAGGGGACACAAGTCCTGAATGCTTTTAAACCGGAGGCGGTGAGCCATGGCTTCCCTTCTCCCTCCTTGGGCCCCATCAGCGACAGGCAAGGTGCGACCCTCCCCGTGAAACAGGTCCTCTCAACAAGTCCGTGGCAAACCGGGTGCCTTCATGGGGGGGGGCACCCAGGTGCCCGTGAGCAAGTGCTCAGGACCTTCAGGGAGACCCCAGCCAGTGACTTCAGGCCTGCTTGGGTCAGACTCCGCTCCTTCCTCTCCTACGCCCAGTAAGCCGGGCGGGGAACCCGGGGGCCGCGGAGAACAGGCATGTGCCAGCCGGGCAGAACCATGGGGCACGCCTCTGCAGATGGGGGCTCCACTGGGCTACGGCACAGCCCTCAGGGTCCGTACTCAGTCTATCCGCTTTTCAGGATTCGGGGGCCAGGGCTCCTTCCTCGGGAAGGTGACCCCTGGGCTAAACGTGCAATTTCACATCTCTGAAAAGCAAAGCAGGTTATGGAAAAACAAAACAAAACAAAACAAAAACCGACAGAGGACAAACCAAAAGGTGCTTCCTGAGAGCAGAGCTACTGGTCTTCTCGTCCCTTAAGCCCAGTGCCCAGGAGTGAATGGGGCCCACTGTCCAGCCTGGAAAGGCACAGCACAGAAAGCAAACCAAAGCGACTAGTAACCGGAAGGGGAGCAGAGTCAGGACGGCTCCCGGGGAGGCCGGCTGTGCAGGGCAGTGCGCCCGCCGACCTGCCACTAGGGGGCAGCGGGGCCGGAGGCGGAGGAGCGGGGACGTCCAAGGTCAAACTAAGAGCAGCAGCCAGGGGACAGGCCACTTGGCCGCGTAAATGACTCAGGTCACGAGAGACCCACGCAGAGCACCAGGGAATCCTCTGAAACCTTTCCGTTTCGCAGGTTGCGCCCTCAGTGCTGAGGGCTCCTTGGCAACGGAAAGGGATAAAAATGAAACAGACGGAAGACTGTCCTGTCTCAGTGGTGAAGAAAATCTCTAATTTGGGGCATATGCTAATGCACTCAGCCCGTGATCTTTTACAGACAGGGGGACCTTTGGAGCGCATTGTTGCCGAGGCTTCTGCAAGGGTTCTTAAAAAACTCCTTGGCAGGTAATCCAGCTGCCCCAGGACCCTGGGGAATCCCAGCACCTATGAAGAAGGAGCGCTTAAGTACCCAGATGGAGGCATTAAAGATGCGATTTTATGAACCATGAGACTCATCTGGAGGAACACTGGCTGGTCAGTGAGAAAGGTGGTCTCACAGACGGAAAACAAAATGTCTTCTTCACAAGTTATCAGTTTGGATCCTATTTGGAGTTCAGAGAAGAAGAACCTTCGCTTCCCATCTTCCTACTGATTTCCATAGTTAAGAAGAAAAAACCAGTAAACATTTTGTTAAAAAAAAAAAAAAATCCTTCCCTTTCATTTGGCCAGAGGAGGCATTTGTTGGGGACGCAAGATTGTAGCGCACGTTCGATGCTGACTGCCTGTGTGGGACCACTGCCTGGCAGCAGCTCAAAATACACCCCCCTGGCTTCCTTCCCGCAGAGGCAACGTTGCAACCCAGTGTGACTGACCACAGTCCACACACAGAAATCTGCATTTGTACGTCTGTCAGAAATCCCTGAAACCAGTTCTTCGCAAGATTCTACGACTACGAACCTATTTTACACCCAAGCAGTCTGAAAGCCCGGGGAAGGTGTCCCTTGGCTCTGAAGCCAGGGAGCACCCAGGGGTGCGGTCAGGAAGCTGATTTCTGAGCTGGCTTGGGACGGCTGGGAAGGTGCACACGCAGGACAAAAACAAGAGTCGTATTTTACTTTTTAAAAGTGAACTCTATGCCCAGCGTGGGGTCTGAACTCATGACCCCGAGATCGAGAGTAACAGGCTCCTCCTGAGCCGGCCCGGCACCCCTGCAAAACAAGGTTCCAAATGCCAAGGACACCTGGAAATCCACCCAGGGCTTCTGAAAAACACCTACCCGGGCTTATTTTAACTTCAAAGGCAGAAGCATCTCTTAAAAGGCAAAATTTAGGGGCGCCTGGGTGGCTCAGTCGTTAAGCGTCTGCCTTCGGCCCAGGTCAGATCCCAGGGTCCTGGGATCAAGCCCCGCGTCGGGCTCCCTGCTCCGCGGGAAGCCTGCTTCTCCCGCTACCATTCCCCATTCCCTCTGCTTGTGTTCCCTCTCTGGCTGTGTTTCTCGCTGTCAAATAAATAAAATATTTAAAAAAAAAAGGCAAAATTTAATATTTATGGTCACATACTTGTGAGATGCAAGTGCTCCGGCTGGCTAGCGGGGCGCCATCCCCTAGACACAGCGCACGGGGGAAGCCGTTGGACGTGCACACACTGCCCAGCAGGTTCACACACGGACCTCGGTGAGGCTGCGACTCGTGACCTTCCTTTGTGCATCTTTAGGGCGCCAGTGTGTGGGGGGTCCCAGGTGCTGAGGGGAGTTGGCCTGGGGCCCGAGGACACCTCGCACGCCTGTGGTCTCCCCGAGGAACCAGGAGCACCGACCACGGGCAAACCCTCAGCCCCCTTTAAAGGAGTCGGGGGGAAAGTCTCCCCCGGTGGGTTCCCACCAGCCTGCATTGATCATAACTATTTCTCTTCCACTCAGAGAGCACATCTTACCCAAATAACTACTTTTTAAAGAAAGGTTCTGTTAAAATCAAAGCAGGACCTGAGGCCAGAATGAAAACGGTTCTGCTGCGGGGGAACCTTTCATAGACTCTAGGCTCCCACCACGGCCCCAAGGGCAGCAGTGAGCGCGCTGGGGACACGACGGAGGGCCTTGGGGTTCTGTGAAAAGGACGCAGAAGGGAAGGTGCGCCGATGGCAGACTCGGGCCACGGCCGCCGCACAGCTCTGAGAACAGCCGAGGCCTGGAGGCTGGGATTCAATGCGGCAGCGGTGTACACCACAAAGCACACTTGGTTCGCGAGTGTCGTTCAGATCACAGGTACGTGATGCCCAGTCTTCAGGGATTCAGGCAAAACAATCCTTTGTCACTCCAACTGTAGTGTTCTCTCACTCTGGCCAAATACTCAAACACACGCCACCACTGGCGGCACCTAGTCAGCTGCGTGCGCCTCTGACGTATGGGACCAAACTAGAAGGAGCCACACTTTTACCCGAGGAGGCGACACACTTCCTGAACCTCAAGCTCTAATTACTCAGCTGTATCACTCTCCCTTCCCCGCGGTCTCCACGTGTGGTCCAGACGAACCACGAAGACCAGAGAGTGGAGAGTTTTTAATGTGAAGTTGATCCAGGGGAAAAGTGTGCTGAGAAATTTCTCGCTGCTAATTTTAAACAGAATCATAATGCTGTAGTTTTCCTAAAAGGTGTTTTTATAAGTCAAATACCTATGCATTCTGTATGAAATTCTAAGATCAACACTATATTCGAATTACAAACAAACCCGTGAAGCAGACTTAACAAGAGATCTGGTACCAACACAGCCTCCTTCCTATGGCGACTGTTTCCAGCTACAAAACCCTGGGCCGCTGGTTCAGCCTGTGACTCACACTGCCTCTGCCCACTCCAGACCTGGGAGCTGCCCCCCAAACAATCACTGGTTGAAACAAAAGAGGAAAATCTCTCTCGCGGCGAGGACGGGCCTCTTTCCTCTCCAGTCTCTGGTGACCTGGGCGGGTTTTCGAGGACCACCTGCACGAGGAGTGGATCTGTTATTCCTGAAGGTTCACAGAAACACAGAGCAGCTGTCACCGACGGACTCTGCCGTCCCACCTCGAGCCAACGGCTGACAAGTGGGGGGAAACACCCCAAAACCCACTTACATGTTCGCGCTCCCTTGTGCCCCCCCAAATGAACAAAGCCCTATTTTATGCCAAAATACTTTTAATCAAAGTCAACTGTCGAAGTGACTTTGGACTTGACTTTGGGCTCGAGTTCACAGCCCCGCGGACCCCTTCTGCGCTCTGACCAGGGTGGGCGGGATCCTGGCCTGAGTGGTGGGGGGAGGGCTTCTCGCCGAGGACTCGCCGAGGCTCCGCCCACTCCCCCAGCGCAGCCGAGGGTCAGGCCCTACAGAGAATCCTTCAAGTTCTTTTCCATCCGTAGTTTCCAAGGGAAAATCATGCCAATTATGTTAAAACATCTGAAAATAGTTCACTGGAAGCAGAGACAGAGGCTACTTTCTGTGGAGAAGAGCAGGGAACTTAAGTTGCAGAAAGACTGGATTGAGTTTCATTAACAAGGTCCAGGCTACGCCTTCGTACAGCCTGGAGAGTGCTCCTGGCACTTAATAAAACAAGAAAAGCCTAACTTGTACTGGGGGAAGAAAGGAGGGAGACAGACAATTTTAAACTCTTTTAAATACATTTACATGGAAAGTTATTTGGAAGTATTTTATGCGCATGTACAATATAAGGAAAAAATACCTACTTTTACTGTGGCGTGAGAACCCAAACCTTATCTACAAAATGAGTAATTCAGAACGAGCAAACCCTGAAGCTCACATCGTCAAATAGCAAATCAAAAGGAGATGCCAGATATCAAGTGAAAATGAACTGCAGCAACGTATCCTGACTCGCCCACTGGCACCCGACCCCGGGGTAGAAGCGACCGCACAGGCAAACACGACGTCCTTCCGAAGACTCAGGTGGCTGGGAAAGTCGGGAGCCGGCCGCCCCGACCCCCCCTCGCGGCGAGCACGTCGTGATAAAACGAAAGCGGTTGCCTGGGCGTCCCCCGTCCGTGCTCCCGCGGCCGTGACCGGGTGCACACGCGCACGCTCAGCGACGTGGGAGCCGTGCCGGGACCAGCACTGCCTGGGGGACGGGGGGCAAGGGCCGGCCGGCTCCCGTTTCCCCCGCGCTGGAGACTGAAGGGACCGCTGCGGTGCGGGCAGCAGAGCTCAGCCTGGGGGCTGCGCGCCACCACACCGGGCTCCGGACACTGTTCCCGCCCGGTGCCCCGGCCGAGCAGTGGGAACGGCTGCCCGCGGAGTGTCGAGGGCACAATGCAATCTCTCCCCCTGGCCGACCAAAAGGAGACCAAGAGGAGTCGAGGGAGATAAACCCCCCCCACCTCCATCTACCTGCCTGATTCTTCAAACCCAGTCTGCGTGGTAACAAGGCCTCGGAAACGTAACTTCAAGCCTTTTCAGGATGCTTCAACGGTGACACACCGGCAGACCCGACGCGCCTGAACCCTTAGAGATGGGCTGGACCAACTCTTCGGTCCAGGTCTGAGTCTCATCAGAACATCCAGGGACGTCCGTCTCAGCCCGAGAGGCAGAGCCTAAGGTGGCTGCGCCAACCCGCACACGCGGACGCCCGCACGTGCGGACTTCTTGCCCGGGGCACAGCGCCGCGACGCCGCACAGCATTCCCAAATACTAAGGCAGGCATGAAGCGGAGGAAAAAGGTCTATTTTTAGAAAGCGGATGCTCTTAAAGAGCTTTTAAACTACGTCATAAAAACATACATGGGCACAAGGACAGATGCGTGACAGTGCCGACCGACACTTGCCCACCCCAAACACCCCTGTGAGGTGCGGACACCCCCTCGTGGTGTTGTGCTTGTCCTTCCGGCAGCCTTAGAGAGTCACAGAATTTAAAAAAACTGTGAGTTTGGTAAACCACTACACCAAGCTCATACATCCATTTCTATAGTCACTAAGTATTGAAAACCAGATAATGCAGTTTTATCAACTTTATAGTAAAAGCAGCCCGTTTTCCTCGGGATGCCGTCCGGTCAGACTGAGAAGGTGCAGCAGCGGAAAGAGGGTCCCGCTGACCATGCGAGCCGTAGTCAGCTACTGCCTCCAGCCACCCAGGGTTTTCTCCTCCTTTATTGTACAGCTTTTATTTTTTTAATCAAAGGGCACAACTTTGTCTTTATGCTCAGCTATCTTACCTGACTTCCTACTTTCAATGTGATTACTTTTCACCGCCACCTCTAAGTGTGTTTGGTAAATGTTCTTCCCAGACAGGTCCACACGTGGCTTTTTCCCTGGACGAAGGGGAGGTGTTTCCATCTGAGGCTGACTAGGTGACTGCTTCACTGTGATCTCCGAAGTCACCCGCAGATAAAAAGGCAGGGGAGTACTTATAACTCACTCACCTTCCAGACTTGCGCTCGGGTCTCGCCGTGGCACGCACACCGCACTGCGGGTGCGGGGAACCGAACGAGGCAAACCTCTCCCTGCCCAGACACGAGACTGTGTTTTCCTACCAGACCAGCACGTTATTCATAAGCTCAGAGGCATTCACAGGAAGCAAAACAAAAAAAAATCAGGCACGGTGGCAGATTTTTTTAATAGTTGTATTTCAGATAGGTACAGGAAAGAGAAAGATCTCATTTGTGGCAAAAAACCCTGGGTGTGCAGAAAGTCACGCGCACACACTTCCGCCTGAGCCGTCAACACCGCCCTCTTATCTGCTCCCCTCTGGTTAAAGGGTCAATGTTCCAGGGGCCACAGGGGAAACCGCCACCACCGCACCAGGCTCCTCCGGGCACAGGACCCTCAAGCGAAGGTCTCCTTCGAAGGCGTTTCCAGCCGTAAAAAAGAGCACATGTGACAGAAAAGAGGAGAGTCTGCCCCCCTCCCGTCCACCAAGGGGTCTCACCTTCGGTCCGAGCCTTCTTTACTCCAAAGGGCTCCGGATCTTCCAAGCATCTCTTGCGATTGGCTCCCGCGCTAGTATGGTTAGGGAATCGGCTCTGCTGGCCCCCGTTTATGGGGCCGTTATCACAGAAACGGCTCAGGTGATAATTCTGCAGGTTCAAGAGAAACTGGGTGCACTCTTGGAAACCCTGGGTCTGAGCAATGTCTGCTGCTGTCAGGCCACTGGCATTCCTCAGGCTGCGTGACACAAAAACACCGAATTACACCCCGCCGAGTGCTCACTGGTCTCTGCTCCTGCAGACCTGACTGACTAGCTCGAGGGGCGGCAAGAGAATACGGAGGTCCAGCGAGCCTCCCTTACGGGAGCTCTGGCCCTGCTGCATTACTAACTTGGCTCTTGCGCACATCTGACTGCTAAGCGGGATTCGGGAGACAGGCATTTAAAAATCAACACGCTAAACTTTAAAAAAGGCATCTTCCTATTTAACTTCTCAAAATCATTTCTTAGGTCAGTCTGAAGAACCTAAATTTATGCTACCTTCAGACTTGACCTGAAACTGAATTCCATATTATCTGCATAACTGTAATAATCCATTCCTTTAGCTCCAGTAAAATCATAACAAACAAACATGTACTGAAATTGTCCATGGCATTCGTAACGATCGGCTTCCTCAAAACAGCGCACCGACAAGCCAGATTTGATGCTAGCACGTGACACTGTAAGTGGAGGTCTACAAGGATGTCCTGACGTCATAGGAACTTGTCATCGGGGCGACCTGAGAGGCTAAGCTTTTGTGTGTGTCTGACGTGGCTCTGTGGCCTGCTTTGGAAAGCCTGCAGTGCTAGGACACTGGCATCGCGGGCATTTGCGTGGGGGTTTCCTGGGAGCCCGTCCCTGGGGCGGGGGGAGTCCTGTGACGGCTCAAAGTGCACACCAGCAGCTTGCGGGCGGGCCGCGCCAACAGATGAAGGGTGGGGTCCCCTACAGCAGCCAAGACACAGACTAAGGTGGGAGGTGCTGGCAGAAGGTGAAGGGAACCACCTCAATCACACAAATACGCAAGAACCACCTGTAAACCTCAACTAGGAAATACTAATATTAATGACAAGAAAAATACCCTGTCCCGTGAAGCCAAGTGCAAACCAGTGAAACAGGCAGGCCGATGAACTGAGTGCGAGCCCCAGAAGGGGGACGGCTCCCGTGCCTGCTCGGCTGAGCGAGGCCAGTGGCCTTACGGGCTCACCGAATAATCAACGCAGAATGCGTCATGCCTGCTTCCAGCGCTAATGTGAACTCGAGTAACAACTACACATCGGGGACAGATAGGAGTTTTCCACCGTAAAGAACAACGAACCTTTCCAGCCACCAGACCCCTAAAGTTCCAACTCAGAAATGAAAAACCTGTACGTTTTTAGATAATCGTTAACATGTCTCCGCTCTTTAAAGCCTAAGATAAAGAAATGTATTCTACGTGTCGAAGAAAGGCCAAAGCCCAAACTCAGTTTGAGCAGATATAAAAAAGACAAGACTTGAGAATCCCAGAAACCCAACAAGTTTCCTAACTGTGTGCAGAACTACTGGGGACCGAACCCGCCACTTCGATTTCACAGCTGTGAATTCTGACGAATATTCTTCCACAATTGGGTATGATTTTTATTGTGATGTAGGTGTTAAATGGAAAGGACACACCAGCCTTCGGACTGTAGTGAACTACATCACTCACACGTACATGAAATGATCATGCACTTAGTTTCTGAAATCGTCAGACTATTGATAAGACAACAGTAAAGTAAGTGTTCAGCTTGGTGAGTTTTTTAATTTTTAGGGGCTGCCCCCAGTGCAGTCGTCCAGAAAGGTCTACTCTAGCAAGAAAGCAAAGAGAGTAATAGGTAGCCATGTGAAGAAAGAGTCTAATTCTTCAAAATTCGGAAAAACAAAGACCTAGAACATAAGCAAAGTTTATAAAATGATGGCTTCTGTACAGAAATACGGACTTGCTCTCCAAAACCAGAGAACACAGAACTACGCTGATGGTAACGAGGACTCCTGAGTGGGTCAGAGAATGACGAAGAACAGCACACACGTTTGTACACGGCATTCACCGCCGTAAATCTCAGGGAGAGAGAGGCCGGCAGAGCAGCCAGCGTTCTCGAGTCGTGGAAGAGAAGAATTTCCAAAACACAAAGCCTTTACTTCGCACTCAGAAACGGAACACCAGACTGGATTTAGGTCAGAACAGCAAGCTGTTTTCCCAAGGAAATACAGCCTTCGAGAAAAAGCAGCAACAAGTCGGTGCGGACACCCAGAGACTCTGGAGGCGGCCCGCATGCGGGTGGGGGTGAGTGCCAGACCCGGGCGGGAAGGCAAGGCCCCACCCCCCAACGCAGTCCAACACGCGCACATCATGAGTTACCAACTTCAGAACCAGACAGGAGGGCTGTGGCCAACTCGCACTACGTGCCCCACGGGGGGACCGAGCAGGGACGGGGGGACGGTCACAGTTCAGACAGGTGCTGGCTCCACACACACCTTTGTGGGACGAGAAGTCAGAGGATCCAAAACGGAGACCAAAACACTCTAGAAGACACCGGGACAGAATCTGGGACAGAAGGTGACTGTGGAAGAATGAATCGGGAGCTAATAATCCTGGCACTGTCCCTACAGGATTATCAGAAACGGGGACGCACGCTATCGTCTGTCTGCTCCCAGGAAGCTGCAGATTCCAACTGACGCGAGCGGGCCCTTGAACAAGGAGGGGCT
Organism: Procyon lotor; assembly: GCA_028646535.1. Classification (NCBI taxonomy): domain Eukaryota; kingdom Metazoa; phylum Chordata; class Mammalia; order Carnivora; family Procyonidae; genus Procyon; species Procyon lotor. Next base: position 165,833,823 of record CM053605.1, read on the forward strand.
GGGGGTAAGGACCCCTGTGCAGTCGCAAACCCACATGTAGCTTCTGACTCCCCGAAACTTTACCAACGAGAGCCTGCTGTTGTCCAGAAGCTTCACCCATAACACAGAGCTGATAAACACGTGTTTTACACACTATACATATTACATAGTATAGTCTTACAATAAAGTAGGCCAGAAGAGGAACTGGTATTAAGAAAATCATACGAAAAACACATTTACGCTATGTACCGTATTTACATAAAAAACATCCACGTATGTGGATGTGCACAGCTCAGGCCCCCGTTGTTCAAGGGCCAACTGTATATTCCTTCCCTTGTCACTGAATGTACACAACACAGTCTGTACTCGTCTCAAGCCAAGGATCTCTGAATGCCTGATTTGGGCACATACCAACAGGACCCCGCACTTACGGACCTTCACCCTTCCACCGTCTACCCTGCCGAACACCCGGCCCCCTGGGTCTGCTCTGGTTACACCTTGGCGCATGCGAAGGCGCTGCCCGGACAGGAGCCGGGGCGCGCTCATCCCAGAGCACGTGCTTTCCCTACGGAGCGCGAGCCCAGACGTCCGCACTGCAGGCTCTCCGGGCCACACCGCACACGAAGACCCGGGTCTGTCCTTTCGGCCTGAAGGCGGCCGCGGACCAATGAGAGCAACAGTGTGGCTCGGTTCTAGTGAAATTTTGTTCATGGACATTAAAATGAGAATGTCATGTAATTTTAACTTGTCACAAAAACAATGAATTCTTCTTTTGATTTTTGTTCAACCAGTTGAAAGTGTGTAAGTCATTCTTAGTTTATGGGCCACACACAAGCCAGCCGATGTCACTGCTAACGAGTCCTCTCTTTTTATGAAGCTCATCTGTCCGTGGGTTCCTCAAAGCTCTCTCTCCAGAAATTTTACGTACTACTCAATTCAAACGAACAACTTTTAAAAAGCTGCCAACTGGTCAAATCACAGAAGGTTCAGTACCAAACGCCAAGTCCCCGAGGCCCGTGGAAAGCAGCCAGATGGCCGCCTCTATTCCACTCGAGGGTTTGCCGTTAAAAGTTCTCGTGTCTTACGATCAGGCAATGTGCTTACGATGAGGGAGGTGAAGACGGCCTTCACCAGCCTAACTGCCTCAAGCCACCTTTCTACAGTTCAATAAGCAGAGGGGACTTTCAAATGTGCCTCAGAGGCTGAAAATCACGTGCGTTTCCACAGCAAGGATTAGAATAAAGAATCATTAAATGGAATTGTTCTCAAAACCTGAACTTTTAACAAAAGAGGCTCAGGTCTTTCAATCCTTTTTCCACATATGCTTTTCCCAACTCATTCGAGCGTATTTCAATTTTGCTGTTGTAAGAGCTGAAACAGTGGTCCTGGTGAAAACGTACCATCAATTTATTAAACCTTCCAAGTTGAAACAGAAATTAAAACTAAGCTCCCTCTCTTATCCTCCTGACAGTCAGGGGCTGTGACTGCGACCTGGGGGTCAGGGCGGCTCCCCATCCCCGTGCCGCGCTGGGTCAGGACAGTACTTTTTACTTTATTTATTCATTTTAGAGAGAGGAAGACAGAGTGTCCGTGAGAAGGGAGAGGGACAGGAGAGAGAGAATCCCAGGTAAAGCCCTCTGCCCCCACTGCCCTGGCTGAGTGTGGAGCCCGTATGGGGCTCAGTCTCATGATCTGAGCCGAAACCAAGAGTCGGCCAGTCCGACTGTGCCGCCCACGCGCCCCCCCGGCCAGCATTTTTCACCTTGCCGTGTGTACGGGCATGTGGGGTGCCACTGAGCGCTCCTCTCAAGCTCAAGTGCGGTGCTGGGACCAATGTCAGTCCCAACTACAATCTACACACGCTAGTCCAAAGGGAAAGTTCTAGAGGATCTGGAAGAAATTACTCAAAAATACTCCAAAACCTGTATTTAACATGAAAACTGGGGGAGTATTGGCAGCATACACATTATTTTTAGCCTCATCTTTTAAAAAAGCATATGGTTTTGATTTCGCATCTTCAGTGTGATGCACTTGGGTGAACGCAGACTACGTGTGATCTGAAATTCACCTCTGTCCATTTCGGAAGACGAGGACCCCGTGGGCGCGCCGTGAGGTCGTTTCTAAAAGCTCTCCATTCACCCGCTCTGATATCCAGCTGAAAAATCTTTGAAACTGGGCAGAGATTTTAAAAATTAGACAACCATCAACTTGATGTTCAAATTGGGTCTAGTTTGTTGAACTTTCAAAGTCAACTGTCTTAAAAAAAAAAAAAAAAGTTGACAGATCAGATTTTGGGGGTTGGGGGGTGGGGATCACTCTGCCGCCAGCGCCAGCACCTGCAGGTTCAAGCTCCCGTGACACGGAGACTGTGAAAGTGAGCGCAGAGCAAGTCGCCCATGTCCTCCTAGGGGGCCTAGTATTCTCTCCAAAGTGCAATGTGGAAACACGGAAGACATCGAGTAACGGTCACTGTGAGCTATTTCTTCCGCTGCATAATTGGCAAAGAAGCTGTTACTTTTTTCAAGGTTTACTGAAGCGAAGGCGTGGACTCTGAGATACTGTGTTTTCTGCAGCGAGGTTCTCAACAGAATATTCAAGTGTCTGGCACTGAGGGGCCGTCCCCAGTGCGCTGGGAACCAAACGTCCACCGTGTGGCCAGCTGGTCCTGCCTTCTCCACTTACAGTGTCACGCCCCTGGGGGAGATGAAAAGCCGTTCCGGGAGGAACAGTTTTCTCTTTAATTTGAGAAACCACAGATCAGGCAATCACTGAAATATCATGTTTAGCATCGGGGTCGTCACATCTCCTTCAGGATGCTTTCTTTTTGTTAATGCCATGTGACAATAAAAAGATAACCACAATTTTTATATAAATAGTATTTCTGTTAAAATTCTGATCTCAACTTAACTATTGTTAGTTACAAATAAAAGGTAGATATCATAAATTAGGGTAAGCAAAGCATGCAAATCTAAAGAATCTATATCTGAATTCCTAGATTAGCATTAAAACCAATCACCGCAACAAATACCTCAACAGTATGCCTCGTGTGGAGAAAGGAAGCCATACTGAGCACTCAATGCCACAACCGTAAGGTTTTCGGAGAAGCGCCTGTGGCAGTTCTCAGCGGTTTCTATATGGAATGCTCCCCCTTTCTAGGGTTACTTGAAAAAACCAAGTCAATTCGAATTACGCAGCTGTAAGACATTGACACGCGCAGGGTTTACAGGTTCACAATCTTCTCTGGGGTTTAAAACGGGCAATGGTTCATGACACAGGACACTGAAATAATAAGGGATCACATATTCGCAGGCAACATTTGGATTAAAGATACACAGACACACACGGGGTGCAGCGGCGCAGTTAGTGAGCGGGGCCGCCTGGCCCGGGAGCCGCAGCCGCACCCGCTGCCTTTCCAACTACCGGCAGCCGCTCCCAGCGGGAAGCCAATGTCGATATGTCAATATTGCAACACAGGTTTCACAGTATGGACTAAAAACCATTCACTCACGATTCTGGTTACTTTAAAATTTGGTATGCTGTATCTCAAATACATTAGTAACTATTCCTAGATGGAAATAAGCAAATACATGGAATCGTTAAAAAAAAAAAAAAGAAAAAAAAAAAAAGATAAAAAAACATCACTAAATGCCCATTTGTACAGACAACATTAGCAAACATCTAAAACTTCTTCAGTAAAAGAAAAACATGTGTATTTTTAACCCTTTGGTATCCAAACTCTAAAATTATGAAGACTTAATCTTAAGTAGTCTTCAGATAACAAGAGGAAGGAACTATTTCTTAAAGTATTTCCCTGGATAATTTGGTGCCAAGTTTTCATTTCAAGGTCAACACCACTGAGGGCAGTTGTACACTGCAAGGGAACCCCAACCATGTCTGCATACTTTACATAGAAGAGTGTCATTCAGGGGGGCTGGTAAAAGGCCTCATGTGCTCCCGCCATAATTTAGCAGAGGAAAAAGAGATTTGGATTTGGAAATCACTGGCTACTTGAAAGCACTATTTAGAAAACCAGTGATTAGACAATTATCTAAGTCTATGTTATTCAAGGTGTCACAAAACTAATCAAAATTCTACACGTGTCAACAGCCCGTCGGTGTGCCCGTCGGCGTGCCCACAGGTGCCCCCCCGTCGGCAGGCACAGAGCTTCAGAGCGGCCTCGGGAAGGGTCCCCAGCAGCAGGCCGAAGCTCTTCAATACGAGGGGAAAAGGGCCGGCCACCAGCAAGATGGGACGAGTTTGCTGGAGTGACACTGAGGTCAGGGAGGAAAGACCAGGGCGGGGAGGAGGGTGCAAATGCAGAGGGTCCAAAATCACAAACGAATTCAGAGTTACAATTCTAGTAAATTTCATAGGCTATTATTCTTAGGGGCAAATATGTGAACGAGTGAAAAGAAACCACAAATCTCAAACACGAATGAATGAATGAACGGCTACCAGAGCAAGCGTGCCTTGGGCAGGAGTTGCGAACAAACTCCAGAGGGTGACATGACCTACGCTCATGGCACGTATGTGCCCTAAAGGGAATTCTGCCTTCAGAGAGGGCTCTCTGGGTAAGCGCACGGGGCTGGATCATAAATGTGACCACCAATGACGAACCGAACCAAACCTACTCAATTTTCATTAAGAATGGCTCAAAGTTCAGTATTGTAGATGTTTTTGCAACATTAAAATAAATCCATTAAGATCACATTTTAGACGTTTGTGACTACAGCCAACTGTGCCTGTTTTCTAAATTAGGCAAGAAGGATTTTTCTAGAGTGAGTCACTGAACTAGCTTACATAAGGCTACTGATGCTTCTCCAGTTATCTGATGACCGAAGTTAAGTTCTTTGTGGGATCAGACTAGTTCAGTTGGAATATATGTAGCCGCCCATTTGAAGATCTGGTCGCCATGGCATCTGTGGCTTCCACGGAAACGTTCTCCTATCAGAGACTCTGCCATGACCTCATTAAACACCAGCACCCGTGTGGCGGGGCACGAAACGGGCCAGCAAATCTGCCCGAAGCCCCAGCAACTGAGGTTTCACTCTAAATCCCACTGAGTCCCTGTATTTCTACTCAGGGGCATAAAAAAGGGTATTTCACTACCTGGTTGGTATGGAAACGTTTACTTTACCTTCAAGAACACAAAGTAACTGAAATTAACTGGTGTCCAGATACTGAAAGTAAAGATATTCTGAGGCTTGAAATCTGCAGTTACCATGTCAGTACTTAAAAGGTCTTAATTATCAGCATCAGCAAGTTTTCCTGCTTTCTCCAGAATCACAGGCAGACTTCACCTTACCTTGCTACTTATTTACTCATCGAAAAGAAAGAAGAGGCAATGGCGGTTTACAGGTGAGCCTGTGCCTCTCCTCCGCTGCAAACCCCTCAGAGCGGGCAGCACTCGGCACCGGCCCCAGTGACAGACGGAACAGTCACACAAGCCAAATGAAGGACGGGGACAACCTCACTGTCGAGAACGCGGTACGGGCGTGCTGGAGCAGCGCGGGGATGAGGAGAGCGGGCAGAGGTCCTGGTAATTTAAAGTATGCAGACACCGACCCCGGTCACAGAAGCACCAACCACTTCATCGTCCGCAGTTTTACTCTGGGATGTAAACACTGGCAAAGGACAATGAGCATCGCATAAGCCAGAAACAAAACCTCTTGAGAAAAAGAAAACTTGGCACCAAAACTCGAGATGTAAAATAAGAGAAGGAAAGAAAAAACTCCATCGACATACTCACGTGTGGTGCTAGAAAATGTTACACACGGTGCCCAGCGGCTGACATGCGTTACCGTACAGACGCGGCCTATATCGACAAGTGAGTCACACAACAAACCACGCTAGCCACAGATGCGGGGTACACTTGCCCTCATCATTAGCTACCCGGTGACCAAAAAAGCAGCAACTTAAGATTTTGGCCACTTTAGGCAGCTGATACATTAAAAAAAAAAAAAAAAGTAGGAATTAATAACAAAATTAATAATCACCACCAAGTGTGACAAAATACTGATAGGAGACAGCTTTCGATCTCTTCGCGGGAAAAGGAAAGGTTCACATTATAGCAAGTAATATGAAGAATTAATAATCTGGCCCATTGTGAACTGGAAAAAACATAAATCACTTTAGGTAAGTAAATTAACACTGTGTCCCTCAATCCTCTTAACAAAACAGAACAAAGCAAAAAGGCATTTTATTTGCTAGGACTACTCTTTACCACGTGAGCAGTACAAGTAAAACAGATCTCAGTACCATAATTTGGGGGACTCAAACTATCATCTGTCGGCAGGCTAAAAGTGTTTAACTACGAAAATGTGCAGAACAGACATAAAAAAGCAATTTACAAATTAGCTTCCCAGCAAAACTGGCAATTTCTCCAGATGTTAAAACTAAGTAACCACATATACGATTGATTCTTTGTGCTCTGTCTCCAGGCCAAAGACTTAGAATTTTAAGAATTGCTTTTGGTGAGGTGGCTCAGGCTAAATACATCTTCTAAAAAAACATCTGAGGGTTCAGGCAAGGGAAATCACCATAATGCAGGGTCTCGAGGGAGAAGCTCTTATAGTGAGAAGGAAAACCAGGCCGGCACTCGAGGCCAGGCTCAGTCACACTTGGTGGGAAAGAGACACTCGAGGGTCCTGTAACCAAGGACAAAATTGTAAATAAAAGGTTCTTATTTTAGAAAGACATCTATTAATAAAATATAAATATTTATTGGCTCAAAGGATTAAGCTATTCATTGAATGAAAAGAGCTAATATCTTAGTAATAAAATGTTCAGGATCAATTAGACTATTTAGAAAAATAAATCATTAAAAAGGTCAATTTCTAATTATTATTTCAATGACAAGCAATTTAATCATTGATTTTATATGACTCTGTATTTCATAATCAAAGCTTCTGTTATTAAAATTAAAGACTTGAGTTTTTAATCTAAACACAGCTTAAAAACTGCACACATGACTTCACTCTGAAGCAATCCATTGAGAATCATCTCAAGCTGTATTCTCTATGTTCGTATCATCCATCGTTTTTACGTTACCTGAAGTCAGAACTATAGGAAGTCACAAGGTGCCCTGCAATGTAACAGTTAATACAGGGCATATTTACAATATTAAATTTCTACAGAAATAAAAGATCCAAGCCCAAACGAATGACTTATCTTAACAATATAATACTTAAATGAAACAAAAGATCCTAGAAGCCAAATGACAGCCCCTGGTATCAAGCCTTGCATTAATTAAGCTATATGGTTTTGCTACCCAGGATCTATTTTCAATAAATTTGTTATAACACAGAGTCAAAACAATGAAGTGGAAACCAAAGGGTTAAACTAGGTTAGTTTTGGGGGTTTACGTCTCCCCAAGTCTAGATTTTCACATTTCCAATTAGAATAAAGTGGTTTGTAATTAATCTTTATGAAATATTCAAGACACTCAAAACAAAAAAGCTGACATTATAGTTATTTCGGTTATTACAGCTCTATAGCTTACACTCAACATTTAAGGGTGAAAACCGCATCCATTTTGTTAATGCTGTGAACTGCAGAAGAAAAATTTGTACAATATAAATCGTACAGAGAAAGTTAATACAAATGAACGTAATACCTAAAATAAACGTTTAATGTCATCGCTAATGACTTCTGCACATGAGCCCACATCTTTAATTAATAAAATTAAATATTAATACTGTCCTATCAAACCGTGAGTAAACGGGCCCACGTAAACTGGACTAAAACAAGATTACAATAATGTCACCGGTCTCAAGAGCTCGGAGGGAGTCTGAGGTCTTTAATGCATATGGGCTCCATTTTATGAGAAGTTATAAATCATTAAAAGTCAAAATAGGCTCTAAAACATAACGTTCTCACTTCTGCTAAGAGATGAGAAAATCACAACTCAGCAAAGCTAACTGTCAGGATTCGGGGACCAGAGAGGCCCGGAAAGACAGTCTAATCCACCCCAACGGCCTCATTTCAAAAGGAACACTGGCAAAAGGAAGTCTGACGAGTTGCCCGTGGTGACACAACAAGTTAGTGGCCAAGTCCACAGAGCCAGGTTCCAGGTGTACTTAGCTCACTGCTCTGTCCCTTGTCACATGCCGTCAGGGCAACGAGCCCGGGTGTTGGGATGCAGCGCCCGCTGCCAGCCCACTAAGGCCAGCGGGTCTGACATGCAGCGCGCTCCTGCTAACGGAGACACCGCGTGGGGACTGCTGCTGGCTCTCCGTACGTGCGGTCTGGAAGCACAGCGCCCCGACTGCGTCTCTGCGGGGCGGATACGCGGAGGCACTTACTCGATGTGGGCCCCGTTGGCCACCAGGGCACTGACACACTCCAGGCTCCCAGAGCGAGCCGCCTTGTGGACGGGGGTCTCGCCCTCACAGTCCTGCAACGACAGAAGGCACACGCGACATATCAGACCCAAGAGGACTCAAGTACGATAACGGGCACAGACCGTGTGCCTCGTTCGCCCTGGAGACCCAACACCACGGCAGGTCAGATTTGACGTGGAACACGCAGAACTGTGGCCAGAGACTCGGGAGGGAAAATGAAAGTGGGCCACGCAGGGGCGCGTTCTCCTGAAGCCCTCGGTCAGGAGCGAAAAGTCACGGGGCCTCAGGGACAGCGTGACACACCACACGGGCTTCGCGAAATCGTCTTAGGCTGGATCTCAGCACAAATGAGTTCTACATAAAACCCAGACTGATTGTCCTCTAATAGGTTAAAAAAGGGAACCAAGGGGGCGCCTGGGTGGCTTAGTTGTTAAGCGTCTGCCTTCGGCTCAGGTCATGATCCCAGACTCCTGGGATCAAGCCCCGCATCGGGCTCCTTGCTCAGCAGGAAGCCTGCTTCTCCCGCTACCATTCCCTCTGCTTGTGTTCCCTCTCTCGCTGTGTTTCTGTCAAATAAATAAAACCTTTAAAAAAAAAAAAAAGGGGAACCAAGACCAAGGAGCAGCACACACTACCCAGCGTCCCGTCTACCCACACGCGTCCCCGTCTGCCACGGGGCAGCCTTTAGCTGAGACATTG
>CM053605.1:165843342-165876244 GCA_028646535.1 Procyon lotor
AGTGAGGTCTGCTTATTGGGCTTCTCTGCGTCCCTTGGTCTTCAGGGATACGGACACTCCATTCTTTGGGGTATAAGGTTTCATGACCTGTTTCAGGGGACAAGGGTGAGGTGTGTGGAGGTCAGAGTGACCTTCCTGCCGTGGCCGTTTTCTCAGACTCCTTCAGCTTAAGGGAGTTAACATGCCGCGGTGATATACTTTGGGGTGGCTTGTCCTGAGCCCCACCATTCGCCCATCTGAAACTTCCCCAAGAAGTCTCACGCCCAGAGCTGATCGACCCACACCCACGAACCAGTCTCAAGGTCCTTGGCATTTGAACGGAAACAAACAGAAAATAAGGTTAAGGGTTAGAGCGACTATAGCGTCTGTTTCTGAGGTCAGTGGGCAGTCATCGGAGATTTCTGGACTTGGGGCTCCAAGCATCTCCAGGTGGAGGGAGGGTAGGTGGTGGCAATCTGACCCGTTTTCCTGGTTTACAGGTTTTCAAGTTCTCGGGGGATGTCATCCAGAGCTGCGTTGAACTTTCCGGTGACCCACCCAGCCACCGTGGGGAAGGTGGTCCAAAGGTGAGCTGTGGCCCTGGTTTCTCGGAAGGTCATATCATCTTGCCCAGCATCCGCCTGCTGGGCTTTGGGAAAAGGACAATTTTAATTTTTAGTGGTTCTAAGACAGAAGAGTGGAAGAAAAATCCGAAATATCAGTGTGGACAGTGGTAGTGAAATATTGGAGGAAGTTAGAATTCAGGATCCAGCCCAGCTTTATTGAGATATAACCATCATAAAGTTTTGTCGACCTGAATAAAGAGGTAAACTGAGGCAAGCTCCCCCGACCGGACCCGGAGCTCATTCGGCAACAGCAGAGGGATTTCCGCTGGGGAGATGGGTGCTGTAGCGAGCGGCCAGGAGCCCGTGGAAGGCCTGGCGCGGCTGCGTGCACGGGCAGGCGTGCAAAGAGGGGGCGTCCGGCCCGTGTGCCCGAGTCCCAGCGGCGAGTTCCCTGGTGGGAGGATAGAGACAGGCCCTTGGTGGGCCCGTGTGGGTCAGGAGGGAAGTACGGTTTTCTCGAAGTCCGGCGTGGTCGGGAGGTCAGCCTGTCATTCTCAAGCCTGGTTTTCCTGAGGGTGACGGCGTGAGATTCTCCGTGCCACACGCTCTGGTTGCGCTGTACGTGGAAACCCTTTCACAGTTCCATGGAAGGAATGGTCAAAGCACAAGAGATGCTCAGTCTTGCCTCGGTCAAATTCAAACAGAGGAAATAAAACTCATTAATATCCGTATCTCAGAAATGGAAGGCCTCATGGGCAGTCCCTGAGAATTTGCCAATACCTTGCTATGGCAGTACCTGTAATGCTGTCCAGTTTTCCCAGCTTGGTCAGAGTTCGGGGATAATAGGGAACAAGTTTCAGACATTACCTAAAATGTTGATTGGCCACCATCTTTGATTTGAATCTAGTATCTTCCAAGCCAGTGGCTTTCGATGGGAGATATCCATCAGGCTCACCAATGGCGTTGTTTTCCGCATTGATGGGTGGGATCATGTGATTTTTTCTTCTTTGGCCTGTTTACGTGACAGACCACATTGACAGAATTTTGATTGTCAAACCAGCCTTGCGCACCTGAACTAAATCCCACCTGCCCATGGTATATGGTTCTCTTTATACATTGTTAGATTAGCTTGCCAATAGTTTTGGGGGCATTTGGGAACCTATGTTCAAAAGAAAATATTGATCTATAGTTTTCCTTTCTTGTAATGTCTTTGTCTTTGGTGTTACGGTGATGCTAATCTTACAGAACAGATTCTATTCTCTGGAAGGGGTTGTGCAGAAATGCTATGAGTTCTTCCTTAAACTTTGATAGAATTCATCAGTGAAATCGTTTGGGCCTGGTGCTCTCCTCTGTGGAAGGCTAATTCCCCACTCACTCTTACCGTGGCCCTTCGACAAAGTGAAATAATACTCGCTGCAACTGCGTAAACTATCAGGCCAAACCTAATGAGACCAACCTTATTTTGTGATTAGAAGTTATCTCTGATATCATTATGATCACAGGAAGATTGGAGTGAAAGATCAGAAAGTCTTGGAAATGGGGAAAATTACAGATAAGATGAGTGGGTTTCTAGTTCACCAAATAGGCTATCCCACTGTTTACTGGCTTTGAGCTATTTTACAATTCTGTAACTTATTTATTTATTTTTTAAAAGATTATTTACTTATTTTAGTGAGAGTGAGAGGGAGGGAACGAAAGAATCCCAAGCAGACTCTGAGCTGAGCAGGGAGTCTGATCTGGGGCTCGATCTCAGGACCCTGAGGTCATGACCTGAGCCAAAGCCTGGAGTTGGCCATGTTTTGGGTTGTGCCCACAGGTGCCCCTACAACTCTGAAATTTATATAGAAAACTGGGAGAATGCAGATAGTTTTTATTTGTAGAAAAGCGAATTCTGTTAGGCGGAGTGCAGCTGGTGATTACCCCGTGGATGCTGGTTGGCTTTGCCAGTTTTGCATCAATATTTCTTTACTACTATAAATTTGTAGTACTTTAAATTTCTGTTAAATTATTCTTTAAATTTTTCTTCGACATCTTGCTGGTTCCCTCCTTCCTTAATGAATTACATAGAATAGTTGACGTGTGTTCATTTTATACTCTATGTGAGAATATTGATTTTACTTTAAAAAATTGTCCTGTAACAGACATAATAGAATATCTTCCCAGGAAATGCACACGGACAGCAAATACCACCCGTAGTTTGGGTGTTTACATCGGGGAAAGCCTGTGTCTTCTCCGGGGGCAGGCGGGGATGCCTTGGTCTAATGGACTATGAGATTCTATTCTGTCACCTTGAAGCTGAGCTGAATGGCAGGAGGGACGGTTTATACCTTCGTGTACCCCTGACACGGAGGCTGGGGCAAAGTGTGCATTTGGCACCGACAGGACAACTTTCTTTGCAGGGTGGAGGGGCTTCGGCTCACGGTTGGATGCTGAGATCCACGACCGCGTTGGAGGTCAGAGCACATGCGCTCGTTAAGAGTCTCGGTGAGTGTCAGGTAGGAGGTGGGACTCCTGCGGAGTCTTGTCAACAGTGTCCTACTCCATTTCTGGGTGGTCTCAGCTGAGGTTTCCCTGTGACTCAAAGAGGTGGGGGAAACAGGATCATTCTACTGGCACCACGTCAGGAAGGGATTTTTGTTGGAGTTAAAGACCCTGTACAAAATCCAAAGAAAACTTCAAAAATCACCGACTAAATGATCTTTTCAAGAATCTTGATTTTCCGTGTAGCCTCAGGATTTAAGGGAACAATAAGAAATAATACTGTATGTCAAGGAGGGCCTTGGAAAGGACCCCGGCTGAAAACTCAGATGACCTAATTCTGTGTTGGCCCTGACCTGGAGCAGCTTCAGGCGGGTCGTGTGGAGTTTCGTGTCCTTACAGACGTGGAGGGGTGCCTGCTCCACCCTTCTTGTGGGTTACGTGACGATCAAGTGGGATAATGTGTGTATTTAAGTATCCTAAATGTCGTGGTAATAAACTACCCAAATGAGAAAAGCAAAGGCTGATTATTCAGAGCGCGCTCTGTGGCGGGGTGTTGGTCATTGCTGCTGGCCTTTGGGGGAGACTGAAGGCAGGCAGGGAGGGGAGAGCTTACAGTGGACTAAGGGACAGCTCTAGGGTGCCCTCATGGGGGCAAGCGCTGGCCTGGGGGCATTGGAAGTAGTAACTAGGGGTGGTAATCCCATGTAATTAGTTGGGGGGTCATATCTGGCTTTCTCTGGTGGGTCCTGAGTTGGAATCAGGGACACAAGTGAGGGACGCTGTCAGTTACGGTGCAAGCCCTGGACACTTGCAGCTGATTGTTCCAGAAGTTATTGCTCACCCTCCTGAATGGTCTCTAGAGATGGCCATCTGGCGACGTTCCAGAAGTTATTGCTCACCCTCCTGAATGGTCTCTAGAGATGGCCATCTGGCGACAGCAGGTCTGACTCACCACAGGCTGCTTCCTGGGTTGTTTACTGTAGATAAGGAGTGGTTTCCTGGGTACGCGGCCGCAGGTTGTGGGTCAAAGTTCTATTTTTACATATGTTCTGGCTGTGGTCCACTTGTATATTCTGTTTCTCTATGTGTGTGAAAGACACTAGATTCTGAATATGACTGAACTGATTCATGAACCTGACATTCGGTATTTCTTAAGAGAGTATTCCTAAAGAAAATCCCAAAATATTGCTTGAACTAAGTGGCCATATTCCCAGAAACTGCCTGGAGAAGGCGACAGCTGGAGTATTTAAGGCCTTCTCTCTAATCCACTGCCCGGAAAGCTGAGTCGGGTTACCCGCGAAGGTCTCTGCCCAGCCCTTTGCTTGGAGCAGGTGGATGGTGGAGGGGACGCAGCTGGCGGGAATTGATATCCCCAAGGCGCTCGTTACCTAGTTTTTATATCCAGAATCACAGAATTGGAAGGGCCTCCAAAGGCCACTTGTCTAGCCCCTGCCCTGCAAGCCTTGGTAAATGGTCTTTGAAAAAGTTCAGCGGAGACCAGGACAGAGTAATCCCCCTTGGCAGCGGATCGTGGGATTCAAGCTTCCAGAAGAGTCGGGTGGAGGAATGCAGCCATGAACGAGGCAAGAAGCCGTGCCTGGCGGAGCTAACGGCTTCTCCTGGGATGACGGGCAGAGAGCACGCAGGGCTGTCCGGAGCCATCACTACCTGCCCAACAGGCTGGTGTCGTCGGTGCGGAGGCGGCGAGTGGCCTCTCACCAGCAGACGTGGGACCCTTCTGACTTGGCCAGCATGTAGTCAAAAACCTGTTGGCTAAAAGATCCCCTGGCTATCTTCTGAGTCTTCACTTTCTTGCAAGTGAGCATTTCTGAATGCTTCCTAAATAAACCTAAAAAAATCTGAGACCAATATAAAATTGCAAGTAATGGTACATACAACAAAACATATTTCCTGAACTGTTTAGAATAAGTCGAGGGTGTGATAGTGCATCACCCCCAAATATTTCAGTCTTTTTTTTTTTGCAAGCAACGGCTTCCTCCTAACCCACAATAAAATACCTACCAAAACCAAGAAAACAATGTGGGTGCATCCTATATTATGTAACGATATATCCTATAAGATACTGCTGTCTAATCATCAGATCCTCGTAACATTAACACTTACCCCTAAATTTAGCAAGATGATGGATAAAAATTAATAGACTCAAATACATAGTTTTTCTGTAATAACCAACTGTAAGATATGATAAAAAAATATTCCTCATATTATAGCAAAAATTGTCCCGTAAGAAGTAACCCTAACACACCCAAGAGAAAATATGCAAAAGATGTCTGGTTTCAGGAAAATGTAGCAAAGTTAGGTATTTCCTCTTAACCCTCCCAGAAATGGCTTCAAACGAATGCAAACCTGGGAAGAGAACAAGAGACAGAAATGCAGAGTCCGTTACATAAACACGAAGACATTTTGCCACCGTGACCCTTCAAATAGGAGGGATCGCTGCTGAAGGCAGGAAGATTCCCTGGAGCGTAGGGACTTGAAGCATGTGGCTAAAAATAAAGAGGGACATTGCAGAACAATGTCGATCACATCATTAAGTTTATGTGTTAAAAGAAAGCCCACACAGGGGCGCCTGGGTGGCTCAGTCGTTAAGCGTCTGCCTTCAGCCCAGATCAGATCCCAGAGGCCTGGGATCGAGCCCCACATCGGGCTCCCTGCTCCGTGGGAAGCCTGCTTCTCCCGCTACCATTCCCTCTGCTTGTGTTCCCTCTCTCGCTGTGTTTCTCGCTGTCAAATAAATAAAATCTTCAAAAAAAAAAAATTTAAAAAAAAGAAAGCCCACACAGAATGACATGACATAGTTTAACCACAGTTTAAGTGTTTTCTGCGTGAACACGTGTGTGAACTAAGTGAAAGATCCGGAGAGACCATGGAAGCCGATGAGAGAGCAGGACGGGAGGGGCGGGTGTTCAGGGGAGTGTTGGCCTCGCCGAGGTGCTTCGCTGTGCCTCAGGACTGCTTTAAAATGCGCTCGTATTGCTCATAAGACTAAAATTTGATGAAAAAGCTCACTTAAAACGTTACTGGATTCTTCCTTCCGTTGTCAAACCAAAGCGATCAGACCAGGCCGAATTCTTCTCCCCGCCTGTGTCTCCCACTGACTTCAACTTGCACAAACGTCGATGAAGATGGTCCCAAACCATCAATGACTCTGAGAGAGATGGAAAATAAGCCTCTTGTAATTGGGGATGTGATGACTCCGAACACGTCCATGTACAAAACGGTCCACGGCTCAGATAAGGGTGAGGCGCGGGCTGGATGCAGAGGGACTTTGGTGCACTGGTGTGGGGCTTCCTCGAAGCGAGGCCGCTGGGTCTTCCCAGAGAGCGCGGTTGGAACCCGTGACGCTCCTACGGCGTCATCCTGTCTCAGGGGCCCCACCGCATCCGCTCAGCCGCCCTGTGGGTCGACTTGGCCACAAGGTCTGCCCAGAATCCAGGCGTGGAAGCCGCTGGCTTGATTGAAGGAGGGTCAAGGTCACACAGTTTAAGGGGAGGGAAAGTGTGGGCTATGAGAGACATCGTCGTGATCGTCTTTGGAAACTGTAGCCCGGGACCCAGCTACAGGCAAAAAGCATTTGAAACACTTGCAGACTCTCGTGTTTCACGGGAACAGCGGGGGTTGGGGTCATCCGCTGGGAACATGGGCATTTCAACGCACGGTCAGCAGTTTGCTAGCTCGGCCGACAGCATCTTCTGGGATGGTGTTTACCTGTCCCATTAGAGGTCTTTCGTTTATTAATTTCGAGAAATCACAGGTGGTGGGGAGGGGTGGGGGAGGAGCAGAGGCAGAGGGAGAGAGTCTGAAGCAGACTGACGCCCAGCACGGAGCCCAACACGGGGCGCGATCCAGGACCCCGAGATCATGACCCGAGCCGAAACCAAGAGTCAGACGCCTGACCAAATGAGCCGCCAAGTGCTCCTGGGGATCTTTCTGCTTTTAATCTTTTTAACATTAAATTAATTTTACAATTAATATTAATTTAATATTTTAATACCACACATTGGATGTAAATGTAACTGAAATGTAACAAATTTCTTTCTTTCTTTTACCTTGGGCTGGAATGTGGGCTAACGCACCTCAGAACTACGCTTCTTGGTCCCCGAAACAGGTCTGGAAAGAAGGGATAATTGCCGGTCGCTGTCTCTGCAGTTAGGCCGCCGACTGCGCGTAAATGAAGGCACAGCTCCATTTCCGTTTCTTAAGGAAATCTGGTGCCGTTCACTGAAATGGGAGGTGACAAAGAGCTGGTTGGCAGGTGTTACGTACCCCTCGTGACCCAGCCTCATCCCCGGTGACCCTTTCTCCCCTGCTCTGCAGTGACAGGACTGGAGGTCTGAACCGCATCCCAGATGGGTCGACATCCTGTTGCACTCTCCCGGCAGGGGAGGGGCCGGGAGGCAGGAGGAGAGGAGAGGGGCTTGCTTCCCGTTTCTGTTGGGACCCTCTCAGTGAACAGGTGCGGCTCCAGCATCCTTCCGCTGTCCCAGGCCCGATGCCCCTTCCTACGACCAGGCTGCAGGGGCACCGCCTCCCTCTCCTGGGTCCCCTCGTCCTAGGGGTGCTGGTTGCTTCTTGCGGTCACTCCTCTTACCTTCTCCTTCTTCTCCTTTCCATCCTCCATCACCTGCCTAAGCAGTTCCCTGAACCGAAACTCGGTGCGAGTTCTGCTTGCCGGACGGGACACCTTGACTTGGTTAGCAGGCCATCCGTTGGAGTTTAAGTTCTGCGGGATTCAAGACTTTTCCGTTCTGCTCACTCCTATGCTGGAGAGAAACCCCACGGGAAGTACCTGTGAGTGTTCATTTGATGAGCCAATCTGGAGGGACGGGCCCAGGAAGCGAGCAGAAATTGCAGTGATCGAGCCCCGGAAAGACCTGAGGTCTAGGGATGCAGATGTAAGAGCTGTCTGCACAGGGAGGAGAGAGGAGGGGGCACTCTGCGCAGAGTCCGATACGAGGCAGGCCGCTTTATTTGCCTGGAGAGGGAGAGGAAACTCAGAACGGAGCAAAACCAAATGAAAGGAGTCATTGATTAAAGTTCAGCAACCCCCCCCCTCCCGATTTTACACAATGTGTAGGAAAGTTGTGAGGTTGCAAGGACAACGTGGTTGCCTTTCTGCGGTTGGGACCGTGTGCGAGCCGGCTTCCCAGCCCGACCGTCCCGGGCGGCCCACCTCGATGGGGCCCGAGAGGGCAGGGCAGCCTAGAGGGGCCGTAGGAAGTAGCAGCCCATGTCGTTAGAATCTGGATCTGGTGTCTGAAGAGTCCAGAAAAGTCCACATTCTAAACTCCGCATCAGATGGGGCTACTGCCCCTGTTGCTAAATTCTGCGGCTCGTGATGATGGAGGAAACGCTCGCTCGGAATGGGGTTCCTGCCCCTGGTTCCCGCTGCTCTCTCCTCCCCCGGGTTTAGGGTCGCTTGCCCCGCTCCGGGGGCCCCTGTTCGTCCAGCTGCTTCCCCCCGTGGCCCTTCCTTCCTCTGACAGGGGCTCCTCAGCCCGCTCTGCCAGCTCCTTCGTGGCGCGGCCCTCCCGACAGACAGCGCCCCCGTTCTGGGCCAGCGCGCGGGGTTTCTCTAAGGGGGAGTCTGGCGAGAGGCCGGTGTGTCTCGAGCCCTCCTGCGCTCTGTGCTACTGAGCCTGCTCGCCGCGAGTGGTCGGCGTGCCCGTGTCCCGTGTTTCCCCGACAGCACCGTCGGTCCCCGCTGCCGGCGGGTCACCGCCGTCCCCCTGGTGCGCAGGCCCACACAACCACTGCCCAGGTCTGGCTGCGGTCCGCTGTTGGGACGGTCACTCGGGGCTGCCCGCACCTCCCCTAGTGTTTCCAGGACAGGCCGCCCTGTGTTCCTGGTCCAGGGCTCCGTGGACAGGTCCCCTTCAGGAAACTGAACCGTGCTGGTGTGACAGGAATGGTCCGCTGGGCCCGTGTGCAGAGAAGCCGTGTGTCCAGCCAGGCGGGGAGGCCTTCTCCCTTGTCTGGCTTCCGGGCTGCAGGGCTGACCGGGCGGCCCTTGCTCGGCGGTTGCCGGGAGGACGTGGGGGCCGCATGTGCGGGGCGGACTAGCACCCCCGGCACGGATGCTGGACCGGGCGGAGGTCGTGTTGTCACAGGGCAGAGCCAGGAGCTGACTCGAGCCCCCGCCGACGGCTGTCAGAACGCAACCCGGGCCTCGAAGGGATTTCTAACACCCTCTCAGTCGATTCCGCTGTGAACTTTTTGGGGTCTTTTTGGAGATGCAGCTTCTGAATCCGATGCTCCTTGCCCCTCCCTTCCTTGCCCCCCTCCTCCTGTGGTCAAAAGGCAAAGTCCTGCTCACGAATAAGCAGCCGGTTTGGGCATCTGAAACTCACAGAAGTCAGAACTCTGCCATGGACCGTTCAACGGACCGATGGGTTTAAACCCATTACCTTGACCCTGGCTTAATTTTCAGAGGGTTTGCTTTTACAGCTCTCCGTCGCTCTGGTTTTAAATCCTGTGTGTCAGTTTTGGCCCCAGAGGGAGCACCAGGTGTTCACACGAGCACCGTGTGCTTGGGGAAGGGCCCGCCCGGGAATCCTCCGGGGCTCGGGGCCTGCGCCCCGACACCCGTGCGCCCAGGAAGGGTCCGAGCGCCCATGTGTCCTCACCAGGCCCCCACACCGGGCGGGGCTGGCCCGGAAGTGACCGCGTTGTGGCCGTGACTTCTTGCAGTGAAGCGTCACTTCTGAAATGCCGGCTCCGGGAAGAGGGAGAGCAGTCGGGGAGCTACCCCGGCGTGGGGGGCCGCGCCGTCCTGAGTCACTGCCGCGCTCTGAAAACAGACTCGGTCGCCAGGAACAGCTGTCACGCTGATGTGCGTCTGCCTGCCGCGTGACGAGTCCCTCAGTCGTGGTGCTTGTGCCCGGGGTGCCGGGTGCTGGCCCCGTCGGACAGGGCGGAGGGCTCCTCCCTCGGGGCCGGTCGTTGCAGCTGTGACTGGTGACCTGCGACGGGGCCACCTGCCCAGCAGGAAGCGGCAGAAATCCCAGCGCGCTGACGTGGAGCTCCGATGGGCTCACGCGCCACAGGCCCAGCTGTCCCGGGTCCCGGTCTGAGCCGGTGACCTCAAGACCCATGTCATGTGGCAGGGTTATTTTAGAGCTCGGCTCCCCTTACAGGGTCCTGCCCTGTCCGACGCCCTTGCTGCGGTCGCGGGGGCGGGAGAGCACCCGCTGCCCAAGGACCTAGACTGTCCAGCAGCTCTCACTTCTCACCGAAGCCAGTGTGGGAGCTAGTGCCCCTCCCCGAGGGGGTCAGCCCCCCGCGGGCCTGCCTGGCTCCACATCGCGGGCCTCAGCCCGAGGGGCAGCGGAGTGGGGGGCTGGAGCTGTCCAGGTAGCTGCCCTTCGCCCCCCTGCACCCTAGGCTCTTCCCCAGCTGGGGCCCCTCTCAGTCTTGGCCCCCCACCTGCGCCCCAGTGGGGATCCCCACTCAGCCTGGCCGCCTCCGATCCCCCAAGGGACTTGGGAGAGGGCTCCTGGCCTGTCCTCTACCACACTCTCCGCGCTGCGATCTGTTTGTGGCCACAAACCTTGGACGCCTGGCGCCGCCAGAAGCCCGATGAGGCAGGAGCGTCCTTCCCCAGAGTCTTTGCAGGGAGGGAGGCCCTGTCAACACGTTCGGCCCCTGGGACAGCGAGGGGCACATTTCCGCTGCATGAAGCCCCCCAGCACGGCTGACAAGCAGAGGCAGAGAGAACGACCCCCAGAGCCTACAGCCTTGCCGACCTCCTGCAGCCGATGGGGACGCAGCGCATGTCACGGGGCCCTCGGCCCACAGCTGCGCCTCTCAGGGCGGCTCTGCGGAGGGTCCCGGGCTGGCCGGGGACACTCAGCGACCCTGCTGGGGTCCTTGTTAGCCAGTCTGCGAGGGTTCTGCTCGCGGGATGATGCCCAGCTTCGGGCGCATGAAACTGGCTTCCCCGTGAAGAGTGAGTCACACTAGAGTCACAAGTTTTGGGGAAGTTTCGGTATCTGAGCCCAAAATATTTGAAAGTTTTGGGTTTTTTCCGCTGTGAGAATCTAGATCCAGTACAACGTCATTGGTAAACGAGGTGGTTTATTCTGGTAGGGAAAAGAAAAAAGAAAGACTCAGGCAGAACCACTTTTTTTCCGGAAAGTGTTTCCTGGTTCCCATCAAATCCCACCCTTGCCCTGAGAAGGTGGGAAGCGAGACCCCCCACCCCCAAAGTGGGCAGGAAGGGAAAGGGCTCTGTCCTAAGGGAGGTGCCCGGGGAGAGAGACGAGCCAATCGGCAGGCGACACTCCACTGTCCAGAAATGAGCTTCATGAAGTTTTAAAATGATTTAACCCCTGAGCTTTGTTAATGTTAGGAGCATGTTTGTTTGATTGAAATGTTAATGGAAGATTCCACAAGTGTTTACATTTGATCACAAAATCACTTGTGTGGGCGTTTGCTCCATTCCTCTCATTAATAAGCTCGCCTTTGTTTATTCCTCTGTCCCGCCCATGCCCTCTCCTGAATGGAACCTGGAGTAGCCTCTCTCCTGGAGTATCCCTCTCTCCTGGAGTAGCCTCTCTCCTGGAGTATCCCTCTCTCCTGGAGTAGCCTCTCTCCCGGAGTATCCCTGTCTCCTGGAGTATCCTGTCTCCTGCAGTATCCTTCTCTCCTGGACTATCCCTCTCTCCTGGAGTATCCCTCTCAACTGGACTATCCCTCTCTCCTGGAGTATCCTCTCTTGTGGATCAGCCCTCTCCTGGATTATTCTCTCTGTACCTCCAGCTCCTAGCACAGTGCTGGCAGAATAGGAAATGTACAGAAAACACCTGTTAAATTGAACTGAATAAACAAATCTAAATATAACTTACGATTTTTCAAAAACTATATAATCAAATAGTGAGGAACTAATTGAGGAATATGCGAGGATCAGGGAAGATGCTAAATTGTCCTATAGGGACATGAAAAATTAGACTCCATAAAGAATGAGATAGATTTAAGAAAGAATTCACAGCATAAATTATGTTTAAAAGCAAACAATAGAAGGATAATGACCAATTAAAAAAGAGCAAAGGACATGGGCAGATTATACGCAAAAATATACAGAAAATAAATACCCAGTAAGCCCACTGAAAAAAAAAAGGTTGTTCTTACAAATAATCAAATTCATGAAATGAAAACACTTTATCTCCCCCAATGATATTGGTAATATCAGGTAATTACTCACACTTACTTTTGCAAGGGTGGGATTATCACCCCTGTGGGTATATGTGCCAACATACCCTTTTTGCACAATAGTTTGGCAATACTCTAGTGAAGTCTTCGATCATAATTTCTATTTCTAAGAACTTATCCTAAGGAGTTAACTTCGGGGTTTACACAGATTTATCTAGTATTATTTTAATACGATTATTTAAATTAGTACAAAGGTAAAAATAACCTGTATCTCCAACCATAAAAGATTTCTAAACTAACTGATGGTACATCCAGAAAATGGAACACTGTATAGCAATTTTAGGAAATCTATATTTTAATCACTCCACGAATATATTTACCGATATGGGAACATAGTCATAAGATATCATTAAATAATGAAAGGCAGACCACAAGTCATGTATGTAGCAGGATCCTATTTTTATATTAAAAAATTCTGTGCATCTAAGCCAAGGCAAAGAGTCACAGTCTGTATCTTTGACACTAACAAGGGTTCATGTTTGAGTAGACGGGGTTATGAATGCATTCAGTTGGACTGTCCCGTATTTTTTTAACTTCTAAACAGATCACAACTATAATTAGAAACTCAGACTGTGACAGTTTAATGGTGAATGAATTACTCATTAATGATGCTGGGAATGCTCTCCCGCTGATGAGCCCACACTCCCTCCCAGCCATGCACGGGAAGTGGTCAAACAGCACGGTGCCTTCTCTATGTGGACAACAGCGTGGCCCTCTGATGCCTTCCCTGTGGACAGCGGTGTGGCCCTCCGACACTTTCCCTGTGGGCAGCAGTGTGGCCCTCCGATGCCTCCCCCATGGGCAGCAGTGTGGGCTCCGATGCCTTCCACGAGTTCCTGAAGCTCTCCGTGGAAGGCAGGCAATTAGCAGGTGATTTTGAGCTTTGCCACTTTTCTTTGTATAAGTTACGAGATGAGCCATTTGCTTCCAATTCTAACACGATTATCTCTCCACCCCTTCCTTTTTCAGAAGAGAGTCTCCCCACCATCCTTGCCAGATCATTTTCTGTCGGCGGGCATCCTGGGCACTGCGGGGTGTTGGGCGGCACCCATGGCTTCTTCCCGCTCAGTGCTGCCAGCACCCGACACTAGTTGGGCGGCCAAGGCTGTCCCCAGACGGTGCCAGATGTCACCCCTGCTTGAGACCACGGTTCGAGAAGAAGTGCTGCTTCCGATAAATAAAGAAGCAGAAGTATCCATTTCTTGGCCCGATTTGCACCTGTTTCCAAAATTGGCCCTAATTTTGTAATATTTCTATCCATCCACGTATATTCGACCCATGAAATGTCACTGGTGTGGAACCGGACGGAGAGGTCCGCCACCTCCCCGATCGTCAGTAAGATATAAATTCCAGCTTACGATGATCAAAGGAGGTTATGATTCTTTACTTAAAGTATTCGAAATGCCAGATCTTTCTGGCAAAAGTTTTCTTGCAAATTTAAAAGCTCAAGAACATCCTATGACCAGTGTTTTAAAGCTCCGAC
Source organism: Procyon lotor (assembly GCA_028646535.1). NCBI lineage: Eukaryota > Metazoa > Chordata > Mammalia > Carnivora > Procyonidae > Procyon > Procyon lotor. The sequence goes on from CM053605.1 coordinate 165,857,083, forward strand.
AGCTCCTATTTTCGGTTCCAACTTGAAACGGAGCTGAAACGGTGTCCCTCCTCTAGACTTAACAGCAGTGATTAAAGGCAGAACAAGTGAGGGGTGACAGACAAGGCCCTGCCCCGGGTCTGCCGAGGTCTCTCGTGTGCACGGCGTGCAGCGGGAGGAATCGGGGGCCCTCGAGAAATGTCAGGTTACCACCCCCATTCAGTGAGGCCCCTGCCTTTTTAATTTCTTCTGCACCCCATAAACTTCCTCATGTGAACATGTGCATAAAGGCGTTTACGGAAAGCAAGTTGCCTGGGCTCAGAGACTTGCTCTGAGCTTAGTTTCCACCTGGAAATGTGCTTCTTCACAACATCTTCCTTTCCTCCTGCTCTCATTTTATTGTTTCGTTATTTTTCTGTATTTTTCCTGTAACTTGGATGTGTTGCTGTTGCCCATTTAGAAGACGGTGTCGGGGCTTGCAGACAGGACATGGCTCCGACCCCGAGGGCCAGTGGGGGGAGGTGAGGGCGCAGCCAAGGCATCTGGAAGGCGGGGACTCCGGGGGCAGCTCTGGGGGGACAGCAGAGCTCTCCCACAAGGGCTGGCCCGGTGCGGCCAGCTGACTCCCCTGTTTTAGCACAAGTCAGAAGTCTCTATCTTATGTGAACTCTTCCTGCTTTTAAATATGCCCGACCAGTCCAAAGGAGATTAAAAACACTCCGAGGTTCCAGCAAGACCTTTCCTGGGGCCTGTCGTACCTCCCACCAGGGTTCTGTCTACACCTGTCGGCAGCCCTCTGGATGGAAGTTCTGGCCCGGCGGCGTCTTGCCAAATCAGAACCTGACGGCTCTGAAGGCAGCGTGTCTGCAGGGGGCTGGCGGGGACCTCACCGCCGGGCGGGACCCAGTTGGACGCACCCCCACGGAGTCCGAGGGGCTCCTCCCCGAGCTGCCTCCCGAGGCTCCTGCTTGCTGCTCCGGGCCAGGCCTGCAGGCTCGCCACGGTCCACCTGGCTGCCCCGCCGACGGAGTTTCCAGGGTCCTCTGCCGCCGGGGGGTGTGGGGGTCAGCACCTGTCTCCTGCCAGTGCCTAGTCGGGTTCATCTGGTGTGATTGGAAATGGAAGAAATTGAGGGCAGCCCCGTTACCGGACGAGAAGCCGGAGAACGTGCAGCTGGGTAGACCTTTCCGCAGGCCTCTCTGCCTCTGGAATTCCTTGGGGACCCTGGGCGAGGACAACTACAACTTATTAGCTGGTATTGGCGGCACACACGCACCTCGACACCTTCAGAGAGAAAACGAGCATCTGACACGGCCGGCGACCCGGACCTCGGATTCCTGACGGCGGCTGGCGTGGGCGGGCTCACATCGCACTGGCTGGCGGTGAGGACGTCGGGGCGGGGGTCTCGGGTGACGGGTCAGCAGGAGCTCTTGGTACTGTCTGTGCAACTTTTCTACAGTGGAAAGTGCTTCACAGTCAAAGTTAAAATGGTCTTGGAACACAGCGAAGGCTCGGCGTGCGGTGGGACCGTGCAGGAGACAAGGCCTGGCGCCCCTGGGCTCACGTCTGGCCCGCGGCTCGCTAGCGGCGTGCTTTGGGGCCGGCTCCGGGGCCCCTCGGAGACCCCTCTCGTCCCTCGTCTGTGATGTAGGGGTCACAGCAGCCCCTCCCACGGGGCTTGTGACTCACGCAGTAACTCCTGTCACGGCTTCGCTCAGCGGTCGGCCCACAGAACCCTCAGTGGACGGTGACTGTCACGGACAGTGACTAGTGTCCGGGGAGCCAGCAGCACAGGCCCCGCGCTGGGTGGCTTTCAATGACACAAACGTATGGCCTCACCATCTGGAGGTCCGGAGCCCAAGGTCAAGGTTCCGGTCAGGCGGCCTCTGTCCTCGGCCTCTGATGCTCTGGGCTCCCTCCGCGTTCCTTGGCTTCTGCTGTCCCACCGTGTCCCCACCTTCTCGAAGTGTTCTCCCCAGGGGCACCATGTCCAGTGACCCTGTTTTCTAGGGCACCAGTCATCGCGGGTTAGGCCCAGCCTAACTAGTTCTGTGGGCACCGCCCTTTTTTCCAAACGAGCTCATGTTCCAAGGTCCTGGGGTCGGGACTTTAGCTTCTGGGTTGAGGGACACAACTCAGTGATGACAATCAGTGTGGTCATGAGCGGCCCCCGAGAGAAACCCCATCTGCTCTATGGGCCGGGGCTTCCCGGCTGTTCTTGGACGGGTGACGCTGGGTGGTCATTGGTTTGATTTCCTAACTACGTTTCACAAAGCACTCCAACAGCGTGCTCTGACCTTCCGACAAAAGTAATTAAAATTATTTGTGTTTCAGAGCATCTGCAACACCGACTCCAGTGTTTCCCCTGCCTGAGGCTAGGAAACACCCCGGCTCACCATCAAAGTCCCACAACATGTCGGTGGCCTAGAAATAGGTCTGTGCCCCTCAGCAAGAAGGCAGACGTGAGTATCATGGTCACATGGGTTCCTTCGGGCTCTTTTGGAGAGGTTTGCTTCTGTGTAGGTTAGAGTAAGAATAAGCTCGAGGCGAGGTCTGCAGATCAAGGGGGCCCCTGGGATCCTGAGATCTGGAGGAGGCCGTGTTCCTGGTGCCGAGGGCTGTGGGCAGCTGCACCCCCGGGTGGAGAGACCGGAGGCTTGGGTTCTCTGGTAGTGAGCGAGTGTCTGGTTTGGCCAAGAGTTGGCAGCGTTGCCCAGCCCAAGGCACAGCCTGCCCACACCTGCCCGTTTGCTCACCCTCCGTGGTGGATACACACCCAGCCTCCAAATGGGGAGGTGCAGGGGAGCCTGATTCCCCAAATGCATTTACCCGAAGGGGGAGGTCTAAGCCGGTGCTCATCCGTGCCTGGAAGCCTATGTGTGCGAGCACTTCTGCCTTCCTGTGACCTTCTCATTCAAGGTCACCAATAATGCCCCTTCCCTACCTATTTCTCTTTACTAGATTGTTGGCAACCTCTGACATTTTTGTGCAAAGTAAACCCTATGGTTTAAACCCTATGTTCCTGGAAAGGATTGCTCACCTACTCCCTCATTGGGCACTTCCTGAGGTCTTGTTTGTGCAAAGCAGTGTGTGGACGCTGGTGGGACACAGTTGGTTGAATCACAGACCCCGCTTTTAATTAATGCATAATCTCCTAAGGGAAGTTACTTGAAAGACTGCATACAAAGGAGAATTACAGTAAGTTGCATAGGAGAGGTGGGAACCTGCGTAACAAAAGTTTAATCTTCCGATATCGACACATTAACTAGATTTCTACTTTAATTCCATTGTAGTCACAGAACGTACTCTTGTAAGAGTTGAATCTTTCAAAATTCATTGAGAATTGCTTTATGTCCCAGCATGTGGTCTACCTTGGGTGACATGCCACACATACTTTAAATAAATGTGGATTTTGCGTTATTAGGTGCAGGGTTCTAGACCAATTAGATCAACTTGGCTAAGAGTGTCGTCCAGACCTTCCATGCCCCCGCGGATGAGTTGTCTACTTGGTCCACCGATTACCAAGAGAGGGAGATAGAAATCTACCATCGCCAAAGTGAACTTGTCTACTTTTCTTCGTTCTGTCAGTGTGTGTTTCGCGTAACTGGAACTAACACCGTCACACATTTTGCACCCTTGGCCAGGGACATACAGGGACTCAGGATGGGAGAGGCGGGATGGCAGGGAGTGAGTGTGGCAGGTGCATATCTGCTTGTCCAATTATATACTGAACTGTGGTGTATGTGCGCAAATTACACACCTTAAAACTGACCAAGTATGTATATGTCTGAATGAATACAAGCCTAGTGTCGATCACATCTGGGAACTAAAACAAACCAACAGCGCTAATACTTTTAGCTAATGTCATTAAGGACGTGAAAATGTGTTTAAATGACTGAGTTATTCAAATAAATAAATACAGACAGAGAAGGAGGTCTTCCGGCACATACGTGAGATGCCCCCACCGCAGCCCAGAGCACGCTGTCTAGTCTTCACCCTGGCTTTTCTATTTCCTGGGCACCCAGTTCATACCTCATCTCCTTTCCTACTTCTCCACGCCCAACCAACAGCTCAGTTCTGGAAACGTCGTTCCCTGAAGGGCCACACAGGCCTTTCAGAGGCCCTGACTCTCTACCGCCCCTCTTGGCTTCCAGATCCAAACTTGGCTTAAGTCCCCCTGGGACCTGAGGAGACTACGCGACTGAGAGGAGCTATGCCACGCTTGGGAGGAACGGGGTGGTTTCCCCATCTATAGGGACAGAAATCCAGTTATATGTGTGGGGATGGCTGGTAAGGGCGTGGGACAGTGGTGGAAGGACTACAGCCTTGGATGGGGTTCACTTGATGGATACGGATCCACTAAGTGGAGATTGTGTGTGTTTTGGTTTGAGAGGTCAGCAAGGGCTTGTGTGGTTGGTTGGCTGAGATGTGGACTGAACAGTGGCCCACACTTAATGAAATCAAAACGCCACAACAGGTCTGGCGTGCCCCAGAAGGTATCTAATGACTTAGGGACACGGGAGCATTAGGGTGGATTTATTGCGTAAGACCGGCTCACCCGGCAGGGGTCCAGAGGGCTCCCTTTTCACCATGACGGGCAGAAATTGATCTGCGGGGGTGCCCACTCAACGGGAGAGCCCTGGGATCATTCTTCTCTGAAGGCTGGACCTCATACTGGGAAATAAAATGCAGTGGGAGTAATTGGATTCTGGGAGGCAAGGGACAGGTGGGGGCGCTCAACCACCAAGGGCAGGGTAGGCGTGGGCACCAGAGTCCATAGCAGAGTCAATCAAAACAGAAATCAGAATAATCTGACAAGCAGAGACCCGTGGAGTGGGCCGATCACAGCTTTCCCGGAGGTGGAATAGGAAGCCAACTAAACCCCTCCTTGATCTGTATGAGCAGAACAATTCTAGATTGACTGAACAGTTCTAGATCGAGTGAACAGATGCGAAGCCGACTAAACCCCTCCTTGAGCCGTACTAGAGAACAATTCTTCTGGATCAAGTAAACGGTTCTAGATCAAGTGAACAGATGGGAAGCCAACTAAAACCCCCCTTGATCTGTATGAGCAGAACGATTCTAGGTCAAGTGAACAGTTCTAGATCGAGTGAACAGATGCAAAGCCAAGTAAACCCCACCTCGATCTGTATGAGCAGAACAATTCTAGACCGAGGGAACAGTTCTAGATCAAGCGAACAGATAGGAAGCCGACTAAACCCCTCCTTGAGCTGTACGAGCAGAACAGTTCTTCTAGATCAAGTGAATGGTTCTAGATTGAGTGAACAGTTCTAGATTGAGTGAACAGTTCTAGATCAAGTGAACAGATGGGAAGCTGTCTAAACCCCTTCTTAATGTGTACGAGCAAAACAGTTCTAGATGGAGTGAACAGTTCTAGATGGAGTGAACAAAAAGTCTATCCTGAATCATAAAAGCAGAGTCATGGTCCCTCAATCACTTCCTAGGTTGAGCCAGTGCACAGAACCCCCTGGGAGAAGGGACACTGGGTCCGTTCCTGGTGCATGCCGAGGATGTATACTGTTACGCTTTCTCCCACAGTCTCCCCAGGGCCACTGTGCACTGGGGAAAAGATACAGCCAGATGTGCTGGGGCCTCCTGGCTGTGGACTGACCCTGGTTCTAGGAGACCCCAGACCCAGCAGAGAAAGGCTCGAGCAGGTTGGTGGTCAGTGGAGTTTCAGCTCAGCTCGCGCTCGTTGTGGGTCCGGTGGTGTCCCAGCCCTACCCTGTGGCTCTGCCCTTGGTCCCAGCTGCATAAGTGCCACAAAGTCAGCCACCACGGAGCCTGCCACTGGGTGCGCCCTGCACACCGCCAGGCACACGCCAGGGGTAGGTCGTCGTCCTGGGGGCTGTGACATCTGTGGGAAGGGCGAGCGTAGGGAGTTGCTGCTGCTGATCTAGGCTTTGCAGATCAGATGGGAGCCCCAGTTCTAAGTGCAGCCGGAAGTTCAGCCCTGAGCGTCCGTCTCGCCTTTGGTTCCACCTTGTCTTGCTAATCTTGGCACCAGCCACTGAGGCCACATGTAGAGGGTGCTCTCAGTGCCTCTGTGGCCCAGGCTGTGCCGAGGCCACTCTGTCCTCAGGGCCCCAGCTGTCACAGCTGCCACCCCCGCTGCCACGGCTTTGGCTCAATACCCTTTGTTCTTGCTTTAGGATTTGTCACCAAGTTCCGACCCACCCCTGCTTGAGTCAGGTCCCTGTAGAACATTTGGTGCTCTTCCTCTGCTATTTGTTGAGAAAGACTCCGAGGCTGTGACCTCACTTGGACTCCACGTTCCCTGCTTCCTGCCCCCTCATCTTCGTGCGGGGACACGACTTCGTACCCTGGGTCCTGTCCCGTGACAGTGACTCACCCCGTCCTGAGCTCCTCCTGTGCTGGTTCAGGACTGAGACCAAGTCACGTTTTCAAGCACCGTCTCCTCGCCGTGAAGGAAATAAACTAGTTCTGAACTGAAAGGTGGCAAGTTTAATAGTTTAATATTTCTTGTTCCATAAAATGGCAGCCATCACATTTTATCCCCCTCCCCATCATAGGTACACTTTCTGATTCCTCTGCGAATAGTTACACAACTTTGTCAGAAATCCAACATGAAGTTAGTGTTTGGGGGTAAGATCTCCAAGATGCTCTCGATCTTGTGTCAAAACCAGAGAGCACAGGACCAAGTCTTGTCTTATGGAAAATTGAGAAGTGGAGAAGCAGTAACTGGTCTAAGATTACATAAGATGTGATGTAAGACCATTACTTTTTGTACTCGGTTGACATAGGAAACAAAGACAGACACGGTGTGAGCAAAGCACTGGGCACGGGGCGTGCGGGGCTCATCCGGCAGGACGCTCCCAGCTCTGCTCAGTGCTGGGCACATAGTAGGTGCTTAAGAAAGATTTGTTAGGGCGCCTGGGTGGCTCAGTCGTTGAAGCATCTGCCTTCGGCTCAGGCCATGGTCTCCGGGTCCTGGGATCGAGCCCCGCATCGGGCTCCTCACTCAGCGGGGAGCCTGCTTCTCCCTCTCCCTCTCCCCCGGTTGTGCTCTCTTGCTCGCTCTCTCAAATAAATAAAAAAAAATTGTTAGGTTGCTACCCAATAAGTAGACAAGAGGTAACCGCCTCGGCTGCTTTTGCTCATGGAAGCGTTGACTCCGTAAAATAGAAGACCGTATGTCTTCCACAAGAAAATGCCAATTCATTGTCGTAACTTGGTTACATAAATAGAAATATGAGCTGAGCACATGCAAAGTATAGCAAGATGAATCTGGTGCTCTTTGTATATATCTTCCCTACTTTGCTATTTAAGATATGAGCTTTTAAAAAGTCTTTAGTTTTATCTCTTTGCTGGGAATAGAATTTAAACCTCAAAATACAGATGCGGGAGGGGGACTCTGAACTCATTCTCCATATAAGAGCCCCTAGGGATTGGAGGGGAAGGACAGGGCTCAGAGCTGTGGGTGTGCACGTGTGCACGAGTGTGAGGTGGGGTGTGGGGTGTGCGTGCACGTGTGTGTGTACGTGTGTGGAGTGGGGGTGCGGGCTTCACTGGAGCGTGCATGCGTGTGCACGTGAGCCTTCATGATAAGCAACGTGTCCACGTGCATATGTGGTGGGGGCTGGGGAAGTGGGCACATGCGTGTACGTGTTGGGGTAGGGGTGCTGGATGTGTGAGCACACGTGTGTACGTGTGCATGGAGAGGCTGAGCTGGGGAACATCAAAGGGCGCTGGGGGGAGGGCCCAGAGTGGGGGCAGGGAGGGGGCGGGATGGGAGCCCCAGTTCTAAGTGCAGGGCTGGGACACCTTCGAGAGCCAGGCTGTGGCACCTGCTTCCAGAACTGGGTGAGAATTTCGGTGCGCCGGGCGCCCTCTGGTGTCTCCCTTTTCTTCCAGACCCAGAGCACACCCCTTAGAAAAGGCTGGTACTCGGGGGGGGGGGGGGGGGGGGGGGGGGGGGGGGGGGGGGGGGGCAGGCTGACGGGTGTGCTGCGGCCCCCAGGGGGAGCGTCCTCTATCTGGATGCTACCTCCTGCTGCTGGAAGTCACACGGGCAGCGGGGGCTCAGTTTCCCCCTCCCGACCCGGGGTCACCACAGGCCACTCACTGGCAGATCCTGCTCCGCCTCGGGGGTCACGCACCAGGCCACGGTCTGTGCGCTCAGGTGAGGGTGGCCCGAGCCCCATCGCTCAGGTCTAGAAACGCCTGACTGTCCTCCCCAGGGTTTCTGCTCCGTGCTGAGCCCCAAACCAGCCTCCTGGAGGGAACCACCCACTATCAGCAGCTGAGGAAGGGCGTGGTCCCCAGTGGCCCTGGCCCTGGTCCTGTCCGGCCATGGACAAGGTCAGCGGAGCTGGCCCCGGGGCAGAGGGGTGGGAAAGAGGGGTCTCCCCTCGGTGCCCTGGTTTCCGAGGCCCCGGGCTCACAGTGGCCCAGTGGCTCCTCACAGGTCCGTGTGGATCCTGCGCCCACGGGCACGCACGCACTCACACACACGCATGCACGCACTCCGACACGCAGGTGTGTACTCGCATACACCCACCCACACACACACATGCACGCAGGCCCACACTCCCACACACACATATGCAGGCATGCACACACACACGTGCACACGCACAGGCACCAACCTCGCCCCTGGCTCGTGCCCAGGACGGCAGGATGAAGGAAGAGCCAGAATCCAGGTGCCGGGGAGGACGTCAAGCCTGCTGCGGGGCCCCCTGAGCAGCTGTGGAGCAGGAGAGCCCACCACCCCGAGCTGGTCCTGAGGGGCCCGGCGCGGTCAGAGCGGCACCTGCTCGGGGGCACCTGCTCTGGGCTGAGCATCACTAGGGCAGGGGCAGACCCAGAGCAGAGGGGACTGCGGCCTCGGCTCTGCTCACACTGCAGCCTCCAGGGGGCTCCGCGCCGTGCTCTCGAGGGGACACAGGGGTTAGGTCCCTGAGCTCCTGGAGGGTTAATGGAGAGCGAGGTACCGGGATGTCCTGAAACAGAGCTGGGGGGCGGGGGCCCTGCCCTCTTACCAGGTGCAGTCATTACAGCTCCAACGTCCTCCCCACGTTTTCCACTGGACGGGACTGCCCTGCATGCGTGGGCCTGGAGCAAACGTGAGCGTGGTCCGCAGCCCGGTCTGCAGCCTGGGCCGCAGGGTGCGCTCTACCCTGCGCTTACAGCGGACGGCCCACAGGGGGCGCCAACCAACAGCTTTGTCCTTGCCGCGCTGATACCTGCGCACATCAGACGACCTCCCCCTGCACCGACCTCCCCCTGCGCCGCACACGCACACCCAACGTAAATGCTTGGTGTGCGCCTTGAGTCTCGTAGGGCCTTGTCACTTTTGTTAATTTCGCTTGTTTTCCTTAGCCTCAAAACCCATTTTCCGGATTGTCTACAAATAGACTTCAAAGATATGTATAAAAAATATAATAATATATAAATAACAAATATACAAATAATAAATGATAAATAATATAAATACATTTTTATATAATATATATATTTAAATATTTTATTTATTTTACTTATTTGAGAGAGGGTGCACGTGAGTGGAAGGAGGGAGAGGGAGGGGGAGGGAGGGAGTCCTCCAGCAGACGCCCGGCTGAGCGCGGAGCGGCCCAGACGCGGGGCTCCATCCCAGAACCCGAGACTGTGACCTGAGCCCAAGCCGAGAGTGGGACGTCTAAGGCACAGACCCACCCAGGCGCCCCGACAGTGACGCATTTTTAAGTCAACTTTAAACGGAAGTGTAGCCAAGTCCACAAATCATACACGAGCAGCTGGGAGATTTTACGAGGGCGGCACGTCTGTGGGCCACCGTCTGGGGCAGGATCTAGAACATTCCCAGGAGATCCCCTCATCCCCTTTCCAGAGTAAGTACCCCCGGACCTGTTTCATCATCGGTTAGCTCTGCTGTTTCTACCGTTTCTATCACTCAGCTATGCGCGGTGTCTGGATTCTCCCGCCCGGTCGTACGTTCCTGGGGGTGTCGGTGTTCTGAGCGGCAGGACGTCACGCGGCGGGAGGCACTGCCGTTGAGGGTCCTGCTGTGAAGGTGCAGCGCGTCCATCTGTCCAGCTCCCGCCCCCAGGCCTTGGCTCTGGTGCGTCACGAGCGAGGCAGTTATGCGCGTCCTCGAACGTGTGTTTCGGGGACAGGTGCACGCACTTCTGATGGGTACGCGTTCAGAAGCAGAGCCGCGGGGTCACAGGTTAAATGTGTTAAATGTTAGGAAATACGGCCAAACAGGTTTCTGGGAAGGTGTAGCCGTTTACACTCCGCTGACCGAGTAGGAGAGTTTCCATTGTTCTACACCCTCCCCTTATGTGATTTAACATCATAAACTCATTCCTCCTTGTGTGAAATTATTACGGGACTTGGCATATAGGTTTTCAAGGGTTCTGCTGAACAGCGTAACAGCTGGATGGCAGGGGAAGGGGCGGGAAGGTCGAAGACCTATGAGCACTGCGAGCACTCGGATGTGGACGTAGCACGTGGGCTGGTGGAATCTTTAGATGTTTCTCAGGTGAGGGAGTCTGTGCAGTCGGTGGAGGGTGCTGGGCCCGGAGTTCTTGCCCATACCGAGCCTGCAGTACTGCAGACGCCGCGGTGCCCGAGCTCCAAGCCCCACGGAGCCCCGGTGTCGGGAGCACAGAGGGAGTTGGACTTCCCGCCGCACAAGCAGCACCGCCTGGCACGTTCCCGCCACGCCTGACGGCCCGAGGCCACCTGGCTGCATCGCCCTCTCCCTGTTGTTTGAGGACGAAGGCAGAACATGAGGAGGGGGAGGGACGGAGAGTGCCTCCTACGGGTCCGGAGCGCGGAGGGAGGACGGGTTTGGGCCCTTCTCCAGACCTTCGCCCTGCAGGTGTGTACGTGACAGGCCGTGTGTCCCGTTTGCTCCGTGAGCCCTGAAGCGTTAGCGGTCCTTCCCGAGTGACCAGAATCACGACCTCTGCTCTTCTCTTCCTTTCTGGACCTCAGGAGACTAAGTTTCTTCCACACAGCACCTGGTATATAGGTTTCAAGGGTTCTTTTCAAGAACTTTCTTTTCAAGAAAGCACCTTTCTTTGGGAATCCTGGGTGTTCCCAGGAAATGCAGGTGCCCAGGCTTCCGAACGAACACGTCTGCATCTGCCTTACCTTCCTGGACCTGGGAGCTGGGTGGGTGAGCCCAGCCGCACAGGTGACTCCTGGGGGCCTGAGGCTGATTTCTAGGAGAAGCTGTGCTCCTCCGATGCCCTCTCCCCCTCCCCGCCACGTCCTGTGGCCACAGCCACGTTTGCAGAGCTCCCGGCTCGGATGGGAGGGGGTGACGTGTGGCCGTGGGACCGGCTCTGCAGGGACCAATCCGTTAGGGGCATGTGCTGCCCGGCGAGCTGACTAGTCACACAGAAGGGACCATCCTACCTTCCTGTGCTTCCTGTGCCTGGGGGCTCAGCACTCAGCGTCTGCCTTCGGTTCGGGTCACTATCCAAGGGTGCTGGGATCGAGTCCCAGGGCGGGCTCCCTGCTCAGCGGGGGGTCTGCTTCTCCCTCTGCCTCTGCCTCTCTCCCCAGCTTGTACTCTCTCTCTCAAATAAACAAAATCTTAAAAAAAAAAAAAAAGAGTGTATTTGAAGCCCTGTTCTGGGTTTCGGACAGCTGGGTCCGTCATAAATCCTTCAGCAAAGACGGGTATCAAACATTAACTGGTGCGGCCTCAGTGTGGAAACTGTCCATGGAGCTCGAGTTTCTTCTAAAAAGCACATCAGTGCCCTGGGCACAGCTCCACAACTCTCCCCGTCCATCAGCTCGTTCAGAAGTTGGGGCTCTTGTGGGGCATCAGCGAGGAAGCGTGTTGCCAGCCGCCCGCCCTGCCGCCGTCCCCGGGGCCTCCTCCCCACAAGGCCGGAAGCACAGCCCGCGGGGGGGCGGGTGAAGGGAGGGCGCGCGGTCCCGTAGTCCCCGCGTCCCCAGCAGACAGCTATGAGAGGCCAGGGCCGCAGAGCAGCGGGGCCACGAACCCCTCACCACCCTGGCCACCACCAGCCCCACAGGAGCTAAGGCGACGAGAGGCAGGGGTCCTGGGGCTGGCGGCCGGCCGTGCGCGGCGGGGTCTGCGGGGAAAGCCCGGGTGCGGGGTGGCCGTCCTCCCCGCAGCCCCACCGACCCTGCCACCGGGCGGTTAGGGGTCTGCGCACCCTCCCCGTCGCCGACCCCAGGCCTCTTCTCACCCCTGGGCTCCGCGCTCTGGCCGCTGAGACCCCATGTGCTGGAACATTCTTGTCGCAGAAAGGTGCCTCCCGTTTATTAATAAGCCGCTCTCGGCAGGATGAAAACAGAAAGCCTCTTTATTCTGTCTCTCCACAGGCCGCTCTGAACAGACCTGTCCACGAGCGCTTTGCGGGCGTCGGGGAAGCGCATTGGAGGAGATCTGGGGCAGATGGAGAAGCTTTCTGGTCCTTTCCAGGTGTTAACCGAGAATCACACATGGGGTAGGAAAGGGTCGCAGGGCCTGCTCCTCCGCAGCCGGTCTACACGCCTCCGGGTCCCCGCCCAGGCCCCGCCCCCACCCAGGGCTCAGTAGGCTGTTGGGTGTCTTGCTGATTCCCACCCGCCCCCAATCTTCTCGTGGCCCCAGATCCTGCAGCAGGGAGACAGGAGGTGACGGTGGGGGGCAGGGTCTTGGCCAGGGGGCAGTGCTCTGGGCGTCCTTCCGAGCCACCCCATGGGGCACCTGCTGCAGCTCCCTGCTACGCAGAGCCTCCCTCCGGTGGCGGTGACCCGCGCTGAGCATCGGGGACCCCCACAGACCCTGCTTTGGGTGACACAACCCCCATCTAGAGGCCCGCAGCCCAGGTGGGCCTGATGAGTATGTCCGAGCGTGGATTCCGGGTCCTTGCCCAGCTCCGGGGAACCACGAACCCTCCGGGTCCTGCCGCCCTCCAGGTGCCAGCTGTCCCCACGGCCGCCGGAGGACACTGGGGAGCCCGGCCCAGTACCTCAGCTGCTCCAGGAGCTGCGGGAAGCTCTGAGGGGGTCCCCCTGAGCTCCCTGTCGCTTGGGTGGGCTGAAGCACAGACCTCCCCCTGGGTGGTGGGAAGAGAAAGATCCTCAGCTCCCCTCCAAATGAGCCCCCCGACCACCAGCTGATTCTCAGCCCGGGGTGGGGGTGATGCTGCCAGCACCTTTGTTCTGGGGCCCCCTAGCACTCTTGTTTGTAGCGTGGGCTCCCTGAGCTCTGCCAGCACCGCCGGAGGCAGGCAGAGTGTCTGTGGCCACCTCGCTGCGGCCGACGGGCCGGGGGCTGTGTTTTGGGCTGTTTCTGAGGGCAGGGCCCGGTGCCCCCAGTCTGTGGCCTTGGCACGATCTCCGTGAAGTGTTGAGATTCGACTCGATTCCCACAAGTGCTCCGTCGGACTCTGTCCTGCACCTGTGTGTCCTACCAGCCCCTTCCCCCCAGATTTTTAGGGGACATGGACACCCGGAGAGGCGGGCACAGGCCGAATGTTCCCATTTGGAGCCAGTTTCAGAAGGGCACCTTAGAAAGGTGGTTTTCCTTCCCGGGCCAGCTGTCCGCTCACTCCGGGCACATCCCCCGGAGGCACGAGTGCCCCGCAGGGACCCTAAGGAAAGGCCCGAGGGTCATGTGCTCCCAGGTGGGAAGAGCAGGGGTGATGCCACCCGGCCCCCCCAGGCCTCTTGCTCTGTCAGTGCTCAGGACATGGTGGAAACGCCCGTCCAGGGCGGCTCTGCGAGCCCCTTGCGGGACTGAAGCATCGGGGGCGGGGTGGGCGGCCGCCGTGGGAGCCGAAGTCTGTGTCAGGGTGCAGCGGCCTTCCAGCAGTGCTGGTCCCCGGGCAGCGCAGGACATTGCACACGTGATGTCACACCTGGTGGGGGGGGCTGGAGGCGGTCCCTCCGCTCCTGTGGCGCTGGGAACAGGCCAGATTACTGTCGTTTGCCGTGTCCCCCGGGGCGGGGGGGCTGCACCGAGCGCGGCGCACCCCGGGCTCCTCGAACGAGGGTGCCCGCCCCCCACTGACCAGCCCTGACACAGGCTGCTTTGAGCCCTCTTTCTGATTAGTCCCCGAGCCTGGGCTCTGCCTTGGCCTGTGTGGTCCGGTTCTGACGAGCATCCTCTGGGGTTAGTGTAGGGAAAGTCCCCAGGCTTGATATGGGATTGAAACCCTCATCCCTCACTCCCATATGGTGTCTTGGGGGGACCGCTGGCAGAAGAGCCCCCTGTGGCCCTCACGCGTCCTCCTGGGAACTCTGAGCCTACTGACCACACCTGCTCCTGGGTGTGACTCTCCACCCGCCCTTGCTGCACTTGGACTTGGCCGTGACCTCTGTCCCCCTCTGCAGCCCTTCCCTGTGGTTCCCCGGGTGCCGTCTTCTTCTGTCCTTAACAAGTGTGTGTGAGTGACTTTACTGTTTAACACCCTTTCTGCTCTTGTGTTTCTTCCTTGGGCTTAATGACTTTCCTAGTGGGCTGATCCCCCCGCCCCCCTGCCCCATTCTTGCCTCTGAATGGGACTCGGACTTTCCTCTGCCCCTACGCCGTCTCTCGCTGGCTCCAACCGGCCGATCCTCTCCCGAATCCCATGTCAGCAGGGTCCCCACAGGAGAACAGAAGTTGCGCTGGATGTTTGAACAGGTGCAGTTTAGTCCAAGGAACCATTGCTGCATACGAGGTATAGGAGGCCCACCGAGGCAAAGGGTGCTGGGGTGTCAGGTCAGTCCTGGGGGGCTCTGCTGCCAGGCCCGGGAGGAGCAAGGGGAGGCTGGGCTTTCAGAATGGGAAGTGGGGGAAAGCCTTGCTGAATGGGACCCAGACCGCCATGGGGAGGGGGCACCAGGCTGCTGGCCGCTCAGGGACTCCAAGGACGCTGCCCAGAACCTGGGACTCGGCCCTCTGGAGCCTGTGGACGGCGGCCGGGGGCTTGCTTCGGGGGTGTGGGGCAGGCAGAAGGCAGAGCAAGCGGCCCGTGCTGCGTGGAGGGGTGTCGGGGGGCAGCGAGCCTCCCCTCTCCCCTCCGGGGCCCTGCGTGTGCGCCCACCGTGGGGACGGCTGGGCGGCAGGTGGCCCGCGGCCCCGCAGGCCGAGCGAGTGGGGGCAGAAGCATGGGGTGCCGGCCACAGAGCCCGTGTGGTCCTTTACAGAGTTGGCGAGGCTCGGCCCTGCAGGACCTGGCGGCCCCCGCCCAGCCCCAGAGACACCCGTGCTGCCTCCCCGCCTTGGAAACGTGCCCATCAGGGAACAAAACTCCTCGCCGCTCTCAGCACTGTCCTCGCGGCCCCTTCTGCCCCTCGGCAGGCGTTGGGCACCGTCACGGTGTCACGATTCTGGCCTTCCTTCATCTATGCGTGTTTCGTACTCCTCAGGTGTGCCCGCTCCCTGGCGCCGCGACGATCTACCAGCTCGCTGCTCTCACTCACCAAACGCAGGACAAGCCGGTCTCCCACAGTAACAAATACGGTTGCTATGGAAGCACGGATGCGTGTTATTTTCCGTCGTTCCACGTACTTCTTATCCGCACCCCTTGCTTCTACAGAACCTTTAGTCTTACACGGAACACTCGGTTCCCACGTGCACGTTTCATGGGCTGTCCCCGTGAGCCTGCCCTCTGCCCCTTCCCGCCGGCCTTGTTAACCCTCGTGACTGTGGCCGCTTTTCTACCGGGCTCCTCAGTCCAGCCCTCGTTTCCTTAACTCATTTTTTTTTTTTTTTAAAGATTTTGTCTTTGACAGAGAGAGACACAGCAAGAGAAGAAACACAAGCAGGGGGAGAGGGAGAGGGGGAAGCAGGCTTCCCGCTGAGCAGAGAGCCCGATGCGGGGCTCGATCCCAGGACCCTGGGATCATGACCTGAGCCGAAGGCAGAGGCTTAATGACTGAGCCACCCAGGGGTCCCATCCTTAACTCTTCTTTGAACCCACATTTTACTTTATCGTCTTCATGTCTAACCCTGTTCCTTGAGCCCAGAGAACCCCCTTGGCCAGAAATTGTTTCGTGGGGAGTGAGGCTTCTCATCCCCAACAAATGAGCTCACGGTCCAGGCAGAATCATGATGAAATTTAGTGCTTGGACAAGCTCACAAGGCCTTGTTCCCCAGGGACATTTTTGTTTTCGGTAATTTGTGGCTTCTAAAGATTGGGTTCCATAATTCATTTGATGTTCTGGTTTTCTGGAGTAAATCAAAAGAACAGGAAATGAAGCAATGAAAAATGTATCCTTTTACATCCAAATGGATAAAGCCGTTTATGAAACAAAAAATTCATGTAAGATTGATTTTGTCGTCTCCAGAGAAGATACGGCAGGAAACTAATTACATCAACAAATATTTATTTTTTGGCGTCTGCCTCTGTTCCTTTTCAAAAAGTACTTCAACAGAAAAAATTTTTAAGTTTTGCAGACAGTATAGGTAAAAAAAATACAGTGGGTATTTTTAAAGATAAAGCAGAGCACCTCCCACTTTTAAGGTCAATGTTTATTTCAGGCTTTACGGAAGATCAACAGAGTTCTATTCCCGTCTGTTATTTTATATAATATCCAGTCAAGGGCACCGAGCACAATACTCGGTATCTCCAGGGTAAACACAGAATTTTTTTTTTAAAGATTTTATTTATTTATTTGACAGACTGAGAGAGCACGAGCAGGAGGGAGGGACATCGGGTGAGGGGGAAGCAGGCTCCCCGCTGAGCAGGGAGCCCGATGTGGGGCTCGATCCCAGGACTCTGGGACCATGACCTGAGCTGAAGGCAGAGGCTTCACTGACTGAGCCCCCCAGGCGCCCTTAAACACAGATTTATAGAACATTTTGTTTTCCAAAAGCCTGTCTACTATGCCTCATTATGACTTCCACAAAAATCACTGAAATAGTTTATTCTTCAAATGCCTATTGTTTTTTAAAAGCAGCTCTCCTGGCCCACAGGACATGTTAGGTTTGTGTCTTCTGCTCACACTTGCACTTGGGCCACCAGGTCTTACGCCGACGCTGCCCCGGGGATACGCTCCAGGGAGTCCGAGGGCCCTCCGAAATTCCATGCCTCCCAGGAGAGTTTTCTCAGCTTCCCCGGCTTCTCAAAGGGCTTCTTAACCCAACGCTGGTGACCAGCGGGCCAGCCTGTGGCAGAACCCCCCCCCGCCCCGGCAGCCCTGCCGAGGTTCTGAGCGTGGCCAGGGGCGGCCAGCGGGCCCGGCGGCGATCGCCGTGCCCCACAGACAGCATGCTTCGCTCCTGGTTCGGAGGTGTGTTTCCACAGGGCTGCGAGCAGGAGCGGCCGGGGTGAGGACCCAGCAGGGCGGGGACCCGTGGGGCCCGGGGCGGGCAGGGGTACGCAGGGGGGGCCTGAGCACTGTCAGCAGAGTGGGCCGCGGAGAGCACAGAGCCGCAGAAAATCACCGGAGGATGGGGCAGGATTGCGCCGTGATGGGCGGACTGAGCTCGCCTGTTCTGGGAAGAAGGGACTGTGGGGTGAAGGTCTGAGCAGCTGTGATGTGAGACAGGTCTCCTCAGGTCTCCTCGGGTATCCTTGGGTCCCCGTCCACCTCTCCGAGCGCCAGAAACAGTGGAGTAGCCGTTGTCACCACCACAACCCCCTTCACTGTCAAGGAGGGTATTTTTCCTCTCCAAGTGCACTTTCCTCCCTAACATTATTAACGCAACACAAAACACACTTATGTGAAAGTGCGACACAAGGGAAGACTTCCTGCAGGGGAAGGCAGGCGGTAACTGCTGGACTGGGCCAGAGCCGAGCCAAGAGCCCGGGGACAGGGAGCTCACGGCCGGACGGAGGCAACGCGCGACTCACGGGAAACCAGCAGAGGCCCCAGGACGCTGAGAGGGGACGGACAAGCATTAAACCCAAGGCAACGAAGACTTCCCTCCACTGAAGGGAGACGGGAGCCAGGAGTCTGAAGAGGCTCATGGAGTCCCAGGCGAGGATGATGATAAAGCCGTGTGCAGGCACACGCACGTGCACACACGCATGCACACACACGTATGCACGATCCATTTGCACGCACACACCCACGGCCACCTGTGCATGTGTGCACACTCATGCACACACGGTCACACATACACATTCAGGACACACACCTGGTCACACATGCACACACGTGTGCACACACAAACATGGCTGGTTGTATCCTGATGGAAGTGCTGGTCGCTAACAATAAGGAGAAAATCCTACAGGTTTCTCGACCAAAAGAACAGGTTCTCTACAAAGAACAACGGCACCGAGTGGCCCAGGACCCCCACTTGCTCCTGAGGCTGGGAGACAGCGGGGGACCTGCCACCTCCCGAGAACAGAGGACGCCGGCCCTGGAGCTCGCCTGCCAACACGCCTTCACTGGTCAGGGTGGGGAGCGCAGCGTGTGTGTGCAAACACGACCCCAGAGCTACAGACGGAGACATGACAGCGAGAACACACAGCCGAGGCTTCGTGAACGGAGAAGAGGAAATGGTGGCGAACGGGATACAGAGATGTGCGCGTGTGTACACACACACACACACACACACACACACACACACGTGCGCACACGCACACACGCGCACACACACACAGACACACACACGCACACACGCATATGTATGCCCGCGTGAGTGCAATATCAGTGCTAAATAAAAACTCCCAGGAAAGGTCCAGCCTACAAATAACATGCTAATAATGGTTTAAAACTAAACTAACTGATTGCAGAGTTCAGGACTTTGGGGTAAGAAAGGGGTCTTGGGAAGTGTGGGCCTGAGGGCTGATGAGGATAGGCCAGAACGTTCCAGAAGCTGCCTTTGGGGGCCGGTGGCGGATGCGAGGAAGGGAGAGGCCATGGTATCGTGGACTCCGACTTTTCGTCGTGGGGATTTGTGTCTGACCATCAGCTGAGGAAGGAGAGACAACCACTTAATAAGTGGAAGGTTATGATTCACTTTTTAAATTTTAAAAAGAGAAAAAAAATGGAACAAAGAGTGATTTGAACAAATCTTCTTTTCCCTTCAAACCAAAGCAATTTAAAAACACAGAGAAAAATAGAAAACATCAATGTAAAATGAACAAAAACTTATTTAAAGCAAAATGAGTACTTATTAAGTAGAAGGTTTTTGAAAAACTGACCAACCAACCAACCAGACACAGGCGAAGAGCCCTAGGAAGTAAGTCCTAGCTTACGTTCTTTACACAGTGTAACTCCAGGTGAGGAGGGG
>CM053605.1:165876744-165889263 GCA_028646535.1 Procyon lotor
AGACATAATTCTTACTCACAGCTGCCATCCATATACTCCGATACTTAAGAGTTCCAGGAGAAAACTAACGATCTGTTTATCACCTTTTTATTATTCACAGTTAACAGGAAACTCTCAACTGGCCGCAGAGTTCTGAGAGCATTCCAGGCTGAGGTCCTCTCTTTCCCCTGGCCTTTCCTTCTAGTGGGGTCTCAGCTGCTATTTATAGAGAAGTGCTCGCCAGCACAGGTCCTCAGCTGTTTTCTATCCCTTTAGTTGGGTCTCTTCCTCTGATGAAGCCTCCCTTTGGCTTCCTAGTTTCCAAAATCATCCTGCTCTCTCTGCATGCCTCAAGCCACCCCCACGCTATCATGTGGATTAAAATAGAGTGTGTTCTCAGGTGGTCAGTGTCCAGACTTCTGACTCTGAGGCTTTCACTTGCCTCAAAAGCAGCTTCTCAAGCAGTTTAAAAATGAAAGACAGACTCCTCGGCTGGGAGGGAAGGGCACAAGGCAGTGCACTGCTCTTTGGGTCCCACCACGGCCCTCCGGTTTCGCTGTGTGCAGGTAGGGGCATTCAGAAGGCTACTTAAGAAGCGAGGAGGAGTAGCTAAGGTAAGACAAGTGGGGAGCAGCAGGGCAGACATAGAAACCCTCCGAGACATCTGAGAATTCAGATTTAAACAGTGGAAGGCCATTGGTGGCTGCCGGGATGGGAGAGGGCATTGCAGCCTCAGGGGTTTTGGTCCAAGGTAGGGCTGAGGTTAAGGTAAGGAGCAGAACTCAGAGACCGAGCTACCACCAGTGGCCCCATTCAGAGAGCAGAATGCATGGGCTCTTGGGGCGGGGGCTGGGGGTGGGATTCCTCCTGTCCCGGCAGGTTTTCAGCCCTACTGAGTGCGCTGATATTTACAAGGATATACAGCAAGTACCCACTTTGGATTTAGCACCTTCGCATCAGAGACCACAAAGCTCCTCCAGAGGCCTTTCCACCGAAGGACAACAATGGAAGGGATCACCAACCGTTCTGAAATGTGTTCGGCAAGAGAGGAAATGGATGCCAAAGGGTCAGAAACAGTACAGAAATGAAGCCGAAGAATAAAGCAAGCCGTGGCTCAGGTTTGCAAAATGCCATAATTTCGTGGGTTGTTTTCAGTAAGGCACAAGCATGAGAATGAGAGGAAAGAATCTTCCATATGAACCACTGAAAACTTGATATGAGAAAAATCTCTGATGATAAGGCCCCTCATGAGTCGTTTTACGAATTTGTCCTTTTCTGTCTTCCCGCATAAAGAGCCTTCAAAGGTCTAGAAAAATGGCATCTGCTTACAGAATGTAATGAGACCTGAAACAACAACGGCCCACCCCCTGCACCTCTGCTTCCTGGGGTCCAAATTGCAGCCAGACCGAGCACACTGGGTTTCCCAGACTGCTCTCACGCCACACCCCTGCCTGTTTTATCGAGGGAAGAAAATACCACTGCAGTGGAGAAATTTATTCTAGGTTATCAGATGAATGTTTTATGTTCATAGTTCTTCAAATCCATTTTTGGCATTGGCAGGAATTTTGGACGGTTGCCACCATCTCTGAGGTCTAAAAATGTGCTTCTGGAGTTTGTGGGAAGCAAGCCTCAGGGGACTCACGAGTTAATTTAAGCTGTGCAGCCTTGCTGGTACTCTCCTTGACATTCCACATGTCTTGGGTATATGAATGTCATTGGGGAACTGGAGGTTTTGTACATTCATATTTGTTTTTGCCTTTCATCTTGGCTGGTTTCATACTAATGGAGCACATTTTATTTTCCCAGATGACTGTAGCATCCGTACAAGAATTGGGCTTTGGGAGATGTTGAAGAAGGAGAGCAAAAGAAAAATATACTCTCTTAAAGGCTTAATTTTTTCTTCCACTAGCCTACTTCTAATCCTAGGCTATACATTTTTGGAGATGGCTTACTTACAGGGCATTTGGTGACCGAGTCCTTAATTTCGACTGATGCTTCGTTTTCTGGTGGGTTTCGAGGACGAGATGCCCAGTAGAGTGCCAAGCGAGCTCTGTCGACCTATACTTTCCCTCCACGGAACATCATTGGCAGTAGAAAGAGCACAGAGTGCTTCGGAAGAGCATATGGTCAGGAGACAGCTGCAGTCTGATTAGCATAAAATGGAGGCTACCAGGTAATTAGAGTTAGAGGACCCGTGAAGTGCTAATTAAGGTGACCCGAGGATTTTAACCGTAGCATTGCATCTCCACATGGGGTGTGTGGGAGGGGGTTCACCAAGGACCCCAACCCACTGCTTTGTAATGGGGAAGGCATCTTGGCCTGACGAGAACACTAGATTGGAGTGTTTTCCTTCTCCTTCTTTAAGAAAATGTACCTATGAATAATACTTACGTGATATAAAATTCACAGGGCACAAAGACGTATAAAGTGAAAAGCAAGGTTCCCTTCTTCCCTGCCCTCCAGGCCCCCATTCGTTTTGCTGGAGGCAACCCCTGCTAAAGGTATCTGGCGTGTGCTTCCAGAGAAATGTCATGCTTTTCTAAGCCCTATGTATATTTCTTTCTTTTTCTTTCTTTTTTTACACTAAAGGTAGCATGTTATACATACATTCCCCACGTTCCTTTTCCCTACTTAGTATCTAGGAGGTCGTAATAGATCAGTAATTAAAGCTGCTGCCTTTTGAAAGGATCTGGTGGGCGGAGCTCTGTTTGTGGAAATACAGTGTGCGGTGATTGACTCAGTCCTTTCTCTAAATTGTTTCCCATCTGCTGCTGTGACACGCTGTTCTCTTTTTAACTGTACCACCAGGAAGTTCCCTGGGTTAGGGTCCCGGCGGCAAAGGGACAGCACACTAGGCTGAAGGGTTTACTACAGAGGGTATTGACAAAGTGCGGGCAGGGGTGAGGAGTGGAGGCACCCCAGGAATTCATGAGCTCCCCTCGGTGGAGGTGGGGAGGAGGGTTACGGGAGCTGCTGGGAGCTCCCGCCAGGAGCTGTGGTCTACAGTCAAGGAGCACAGCCAGTGCTGTGCTGGGAAAGGCTCAACTGTGGGCTCCCTGTGCTGCGGAGCCCCGACTATAGCCCCCGCCCATTTCTGTGGTGTAAATACTCGTGCCGTGGCCGTTTCCAGCCACCCTCGAGGTTTTTCTGAACGCAGAGCCAGGGGTGGGGAGCACGGGGTCAGTTCCTGGGAGCAGCTCCAGCACATCACGGTGGCACCTGGTGCCGACTTGGGCTTCTGACCGCCCAAACCCCTGAGAAGGGAGAGCAGGGGAGCCTGGAGGCTGCAGTCCTGAGGCCTGCCTCCCCGAGCTGGCTGGTGCAGCGTGCAGGCATTTGGGCAGGTCACGTCTCCGCAGTCCCCGTTTCCTCATTGGTGAAGAACAGAGCTGCCTCCGGTGCTCTCTGAGCCTTTCTGTGCTGAGGTCCTCTCACAGATCGGTGAGCTCGGTGGAGCGGGCAGGATGCTGGCGGGGTGATGGAAGATGCCTGGGGGCCCCTGCACTCGGGAAGCTCATGTCTAACAGGGGACAGAAGATGTGCACAAGCAAGTCTGGCTACAGGGTGAAGGTGTAGCTCTTTGTAGCCTTGGTGACGAGGTTGTGATGGCAGAGACCCAGAGACCTCTGTTAGGGGGTTTGGGGGAAAAACAGAGCACTTCTTGATTAAAGGTTCAGATGGCATCTGCCATTAGTTCCCTGAGGATGGTCCTGGTCCCTTCAGCATCTCCTGGGACATCAGAAGGCCACAGCCTTGGGTTCCACCACACACCTGGGATGCGACTCCGGCAGGGTGCAGTGATTTACTCTGGGTGTTCTGAGGCTGGTGTTTCGCTGGAGAATCACTGAGTTACCGGATATCTGGGTTCCGGACTTGGTGGAAAACCAGTCGGATGGGGAATTCCAGAGACCCCCTGCCTGCAACTTCAGGACTCTACTTCAAAGCTGCTCAGTCAGAAGCTCTGGGAACGACGATCCTGGGCAGTTTGTGTGTTAACCGGATAGCCTGGGAGTTTTCCCTACTCTTGAGCCTAGTCGTTGCCGTGCACGGAACCTGCATGACCTGGCTGCCTTGCTACAAGTGCCTGTTCTTTCCCATGACGTGTTGTAAACTCAGAATCGCTAAACGCTTCCAGCGAGGGCCATTGGCTGCCCGAGTTGACACTTGGCTTGGACCGAGGGTGGCTAGCTGGTTGTTCCCAGCATAGAGAGGGCAGTAGAAGAGAGTTGAGGGGGAGGAAGCTGGACAGCTGCGGAGGTCTCTGAGGTAGGACCGCAACATGGCTGTGATTTAGTTGGCTGCAAATTCTCAGAGCTCCTCACACATCCTTTATCAATATTGAGTACAAAGGCTGTATTTCCAAGGAAAATCTCAAGAGCTTTGGGACTGTCCATGCCTTTCACTGATTAGAGTTCTTGATGGAAAAGCCTGGAGTTAATTACTGTGGGAAACTTGGGACAGGATTTTTTGGGGTGAATTGGGCTGCCATTGGTCATTGGAAAGTGGCCCCTGGGGAGAGCAGAGGAGGGCTTGCCTTTGGGCTGTGGAGGTGTTGGTGAGTACATGTAAAGCTGCGAAAGCTGTGCGAATTCTTTTTTGGGGGGAGGCAGAGGGAGGGAGAGAGAGAGAGAGAGAGAGAGAGAGAGAGAATCTTAAGCAGGCTCCACACCCAGGGCAGAGCCTGACACAGGGCTCGATCTCGGAACCCTGAGATCATGACTTGAGCCCAAAACAAGAACCGGCCGCCTAACAGACCGAGCCACGCAGGCGGCCCTGTGCACACTCTTATACACAGCTTTTTGTGACATGTTTACATCTTCCTCGGGTAAGTGGCTAAGGGAGGAATTGCTGGGGCTTAGGTACGTTTAACTTCTCAAGACACTGCTGGTTTCCCACGTGTACGCTTTCACTCTCCCACCAGCGAGGTATTGGGTGCCAGCGGCTGTCCATCCTTGTCGACACTTGATGGTGTCCGTCTTTCCCACATCATCTATTCTGGTGGGTGCATAGTGTTACCGGAGGTTGTAAGTTGCACTTACCTGATGACTAGTTCGTGTGCGGTCCCTCATGTGGCTTCCTTACTGAGGTGTGCAGGGGCACCGGGGACTGTCTTCTTTTGTACCATCTCTGATTTGGTTCTCCCCCTGAAGTCTCACCGGTGCCCTCACCACCCTTGAGAACACGTGGGCTTCCCACGTGTCACACCTTTGAAAATGCAGCCCCCTATGCCTCCACCCCCTTCCACTCCAGCTCCGATGTCCTTTCCGGTGGGCCTCTGGCCCTCCCGTGTCCATGGTCCTTATCCTTTTCTCTGTGCTGTCATTGTCCACAGGCCATGTTGTGCGTGATTCTTCCCTGCTTCATGGAGGGCCGGGTCTCTCTTCTTTGCAGTCACGGGGCTTATCACGTGGTCTGGCATGGAGACTGGGTCCAGCACTGCTAAATTAGCTTACCATCCTCCCCACAGCTGTGAGAAAGGCCGAGCCTTAAACTGGGGATAAGGGTGTAGACCCTTGTCCAAGGTCAGCATGTTCATTACAGGGCGAGGCAGTACTTATGACAGAGTTTTGATGCTTTCACATTAGTTTCCAAACGGGTGTTGTTTGAGGTACAGTATTCATGGAACAAGCCGGCTTCGTGCCCCCATGTGCCCCCACGTGGAGACTTTTAAAGCAGTTCATGTCCATGTGCTCAGCTTGCACATGCCCTCAGTCTCTGAGACGGTGCCTGAGGTCAGGGAAGGCCACAAGCTCACTGAGCTATCCCAACACCCCTTCTCCCGCTCACGTAAGAAGCAGGCCATTCACTCACTCGTCTCCCTGACGCACACTGCTGCCAGATGGAAAACCTCCCAGCCGTGTAACCAACAGATACCCCTGGCATTGAGAAGCAAAGGGGGTAAGGTCTGGAATTATGCAGCTCAGGGGTTTCTGCCTGCTCGCTTTCAGAGAGACTGCAGGAGACCCTAATCATGCTGTTAACTGATGCTTAAAATTTTACTGATGACTGATTATACCTGGACTTTGGCAATGTAATTCACGAGGTATCAAAGAATGAGGTTACAAAATAACAAAACTCCTTCCATTTTGTATTTATTTATTTTTAGAAATGAGGTTTCTCAGCGTTTGCATAAAAAACCCCCAAGGCAAGAACAGAATTAATGCTGACTGTATTTCTTTCTAGCAATAAGGGATAGCTGTCTATGAGTAAATGAGCTAATTAAAGAAACCCTCTACATCTTATTAAGATACACATTTCCAGGTAAAGTTTTACATTTTACATTTGATAATTTTCTCAAAAACTGTAGCGTATTGTTCCCATCGTTGGTGGACTCATACTAGTTGTGTTACTTTGGAAGAAAAATTGTAACTGTTAGATCTTGACGGCTTAATAATCTTAAAGGCAGAGCTGATTTTTGTGATGTGTAGTTGTGCTGCAGTCACAGTGAGCCCTGAGCAGCAACTACCGAGCCACTCTTTCCGGGGGAGGGCATGGCTGGTTTCCTTGGAGTTCAGATCAAACACTTTGTCCACCAGCCAACACGTGATCTTGTTTTAGATGTATTTCTGTGAGAAGACCGCTTATTTAATATGTGTTCCTTACAAATCACCAGTTGTGTGCGGTGTGCTTCATAAGGAAACACTATCTCAGGTACAGCACCATGCAGTGACGGCCTCTCCTGCTCAGTTGCACACGGCGTGCACACAGCACACACACACACTCTCTACGCTGCACAGGACAGTCACGCAGGAAAGCATTATACCAAGACGAAACACTTGGAATCCTGTGAAAACATTAATGAAGACCTGACTTGTGGCGGAGCTTACTTTGTGATGGGGTAGAGGGCAGTGTGGTTAAACCTCGTGACCTTGACTTGCTCCCTGGAACACCAAAGGAGAGTGCGTGACTTACTTGGCAGAAGAGGAAGGCGTCAGTGAGGCTGGCATGGGAGATCCCGTGGTCCCACCCCAGGAGTTTGGCTTTCACAACTTGGTGATGGTGTCAACAACGTTCCCTCCCAGACTGGCTTGAAAAATTCTTTTAGTCTCGTCTGCTTGGCTTTTCGCCTCAAGTCTTTAAGCGTTTCAGCATAAGGGACGAATGCAGTGGAGGTCAGGCGCCTAAACGTGAGGCTGCGTTCCAGCACGGGGTCACACTCTTCCATATCATTGAAAATTTTTTCCAGGTCAGAACTCCATTCTGATATTTTGGCCGCTGTGAGAGGGACAATTCTTGGAGTCATAGGCTGACTTTCGCTGCTGTCGTCATCATCGCTGACACCAGCGCCAGGCTTTGCCATCTCATCCAGGTCTTTCTTGGTGGGTTCTACTGCCATTTCTGCCAAAATTTCCTCCACGTCCCCCTCCCTCATGTCTCTGAAGCCCTCTCCACTTATTTGCTGTGCAATATGCATTATGTTTTCGACACTGTTCTTTATATTTTCTGTAACACCTTCGAAGCCTTCAAAAATTTTCACGCAGTCTGGCCAAACATTTCCCCAACAGTTATTAATAGTAGCCTGCTTGATGCTATCCCAGGCTGTGCTGACGTAATCGATAACATTGCGTATACTGATGGATTTCCAGTAGTCCATCATGCTGGTTTCCTCATTGGCGTCCAGAGCCTCAAAAGCCTTGTTGTAAAGCTCCCTGGTGTAGTGTGCCTTGAAAGCTTTTATTATGCCCTGACTGAGGGGTTGGATGAGAGAAGCGGTGTTTGGGGGCATGAAGAGAACTTCTACGTTGGGGTGGGCATTTTCAAGTTCTTCATGGCAATGAACTGGGGCATTATCCAAAATTAATAAAATCCTAAAGGCAAGGTTTTTGCTATGTAGATAGCGTTCAGCTTCTGGGATGAAGCAGTTGTGGAACCAGTCCCAGAATATTTCGGATGCCATCCACGCTTTTTGGTTCCACCTCCAGTGGACTGGCATACGGTTTAGATTTTTCCCTCTAAGTGCTCGTGGGTTTTGGGCTCTGTGTACCATTAGGGGTTTGCACTTAAAGTCACCCTTGGCGTTGGCACACAGGAGCAAGGTTGCACAGTCTTTCAGTGACTTGAAGCCAGGAGCCTTGGACGCCATTTGCATTATATAGGTTCGTTTGCCAACATTCTTGTAAAACAAGCCTGTCTCATCAGCATTGAAAACCTGCTCTTCCATATAACCCTTTTCATGTATAATGCTTAGCAGATACTTTTTAAATTCGTCTGCTGCGTCCTGATCCGCAGGACCTGCCTTGCCTGCAAGCTTAACATTTTTCATGTGGTATCGCCTTCTGAAACGGGCAAGCCAGCCTGCACTAGCTGAGAAAGGTTTAACCTTTTCCTGACCCTGGGTAACATGACTGTAAATTTCCTTGGCTTTCAGCCTCACGACAACACTGTCTACTATGCTCTTTTTATTGGCTGTCATCTCCTGAATCCACAAATTTAGCTGCTTTTCCATCTTTTCCATAGCTGCATCACGCACAATCGATGTCACTTTAGCACTTTCTGGAGCAGCCTCACGTACGGATCGGCGGATGTCCTCTTCCTTTTTCTGGATGTACCGTATTGTTGATTCATTAACATTGAATTCACGGCCAACAGCACTGTAACTCAGGCCTGACCGAAGCTTATCCAACACACGGATTTTCTCTGTAAGGCACATGACGGTCTTCTTGCGCTTCGGAGCACTAGACAGTGCCTTAGCACTACGCTCGGGCGCCATTTAAAACAGTAAAATCAACAAAAAGCACAAAAATGTGAAAAGTGTGGTCTCAGTGGACTGCGAAAAGGACATCTGCTTACATTACCAGCTGAAGTAAGATGGCAGATCACGGCCTTGTTCAAGTTCAGCTAGGAATGAGTGTGTAAGGCTGGTCACGTTTTTTGACTGCTCTGCACATGTCTATAAATGAGAAAGAGCCACAAGTGCTGATTTGGGGTTACAAACAAATTTTACCTTGTAGGCCAATTTGCACAGAACCCACGAATGAGGATGGATTGTATTTGTGTGGGTCTCTTGCAAAAAAACTGTGATCAGTAAAATTTTTTAGTATAAAAATATATTACTTTAGGATACAGTTTTGTTGGGGGATCTGGAGTGTAAGTGAGTTGAAGGAGAAAAGAATGTAAAATTTCTGACTTTTAAGCAAGAGCTTGTTAATTCTTTAAGACCGAATGGGTATTGTATTTCTTGTATTTGTGGAGTCTCCTGGACATTTTAAAAAGGATGTTTAGCAGTTTCAGAAGTCATCAGAAATTAAAACTTTACAACTATTTAAAATTATGAGGGATTTTCACTACGTATTTGGTACACACTTTTTCCAAAACTCTTTTACAGAGAGAGCAGGTGGATTACGAAGCAGCTTTGGTTTAGCTGTTCACTGGGAAAAAAAAATCTATTCAATTTGGAGGAAATATGTTGGCAATTTCTTCTAAGAATTTTTAAATTGTAGGGAAAAAAAAAGTCTGAATTTTGTCCTTTCCGCACCTCTCAATAAGCTGGTTCTTTGGTTGGACTCACACTTTAAGAGACCTGAGGTCCCTGAAATGAAACCAGAGTATTCCTGTGAGGCCTGATGGAAGGCTGGGATTTCCCCGGGGAAGGACAAAAGTGCCTGGGCTGTGCTCCGATGCTCAAGTTTGGACGGTGCTCTAGAGTAACTCCCCAGACCGAGTCTTGTCCACAGGCGCCGGCCGTTGACTGCCCTGTATCACGCGTACTGCTCGGCTCCTGGGCCTTTCCTGCCTGGGGAGGCCGTCGGTAAGACCTTACACGTGTGGCGCGTGGCCCTCACGGTTCTCTCCCGGACCACGCAGCGGGCAGCCTGCGCGAGCCCTCCTCGGAGCTCTGCCTGCGGTGGCGGCCGCGCGGTTCTCCCCGGGGGACCTACCCGCCCACAGGTGACTGGCTATTCAGGCTAATCCCTAATGAGCACAGCGTGTGCACTCGGGGTGGGACGGGCTAGAAGACACTGCACTTCGACCCCAGCGGGCGTGATTTAGGTGCCCGTTATTTCAAAGCACCGAGATAGAACGCTAGTGCCCGAGGCCGAGCCGGTGGCGGGAAGATGGTAAGACACACAGGGTCCCCTCCAGCCCCTCCGGGCTTTGCTCACCGCGGAGGCCGAGCTCTCCCCGGGCCCGCGGGGCGCGGCCGAGGACCAGCTGCCGGGAGGAGTCTGCGCGTGGGGCCAAGTGGACCGTGTCCGAGGACGAGAACCACGTGCCGGGTGGAGGAGCCTGTGCGCGGGGCCCGGTGGGCCGCGTGTGCGGACGAGAGCCGGGCGCCGGGGGGTTGGAGGCGGCGGCGGCCACCAGCACGCGTGGGGCCAGGTGCGCAGGGTCCCAGGACAAGGATCAGGTGCCAGGAGGAGGAGTCAGCGCGCGGGGCCACGTAGAGCGTGTCCGAGGACGAGAACCGGCTGCCGCGCGTGGGGCCAGGGGCGCCGCCTCGCCCACCGAGAGGGCGAGGCCGGAAAGGGCCGCGGGCCCGGCGGCGGGGCGCGGTCTGAAGACGTCACTTCCGGCGGCGGCCCACTTCCGGGAGAGGGTAGGGGCCTGAGATTGGTGCAGCCGGGAGGAAGGAAAGAGGGTGAGGAGAGGCGGCGGCCGAGCGGGCGGGCGACTGGGGCTGCCGGGGTCGCTCCGGGCCGCCGGGGCCGCCCCTCCGCGCCCTCTCGCGCCGGGCCAACCGCCGGGGCCGGCGTGGGTCGCGTCCGCGGCCCGCGCGCCGCCGCTCAGCGCCTGTGCTCTGTGTTGCAGGTTTACCCGGAGCCCCGGAGCGAGAGCGAGTGCCTGAGCAACATCCGCGAGTTCCTGCGAGGCTGCGGGGCCTCCCTGCGCCTGGAGGTGAGCGGCGGCGGGCGCGGGGCGGGGGCAGGCCGGCCGGGGAACGGCCCGCAGCGGCTGCGCTCGGCGGCCGGGCTCGCGGGCGCCCCAGGGTGTGCACGCGCTCCCGGGGCGGGGAGGAGCCGCCGTGGGCAGCCCCGGCCGGGCCCCAGTGGCTCGTGGGCAGGTGTCCACGTTGGCGACCACGGGGTTGCAGTCGGATTCCTTGGTCCGCGCCTTCGCTTGGGCTCTGCCTTCGGGGATTCTCCGGGGACCCGCGGTTAGGGCTGGGCCAGCCCCCGGAATTCTCAGCAGGTAATCGGGCCAGGCCCGGCGGCCTCCCGGCCTCACGCCTTTCTCCAGCCAGAAATTAGGTGGTTGTTACTCTAACGTTCGGTGTTAGGGTAGAGACAAGCTGAGCTCTGTCTTGGGGAGCGTTCTGGGCGGGGTGTCTTTTCCATGCTGGGTAAGATTTTGTCATTTAGCACCTTTGTGCTAAATACGGGTTTTCCGGGGCAGCTCTCTGGAAACCTTTTTTTTTTTTTTTTTAACCTAGTTTACTATATGATTTTTCCTTATCTTGGAGTAGTGCTTTAGATCCAGAAACCTCGCTGTTCTTTTATTTGAGAATTACAGGTCAGCGCGGTTGGGGTCAGTTCTGTGCCTAAGTCTTTTTCTGTCTGTTGCTTTTACCACCTTAGCCTTTGTTCCCTTCTCCCAGTTGAGGTGCATTCGTTCGGGCTTGTAGAGAAGAGTATATGAATGCATTTCCGACAGAACCTATTTTGTAGGATGATTCTGTAGAGGTTTCCCCTCCCAAAAGGACAGGCTTAATGTAGGCGTCTTGGAGGAAAAAACCCAGAAGCCCTCAAATCTTTGAGGGAACGTTACACAGACAACTTATCTGCTGGTTGAAATTAGGGGTTAAGAGATCCGGATACCGTTTTTATGCATGATTGTGAGCGTTAAGATATCATTTTAGTAGTACTTGACGTTTGTGAGGAAGTCACTTACAGGTTAGTGCAAGGCTTTCTTGAGATTCCAGAGACCAAAGGGCTGTTTAGGAGGGAGTGACGTTAAGAAAGGCTTTGTCATTTTATCCTTGACTTCCTTTTTGGGATGTGAGACTATGCTTTGCTGGTAGCAATGTTTGCTTTTCCCTGACTTTTGTTGTGAGACTGTATTTTCTTCAAACCAAGTTTTGTTTGGTGTTATGGTAAACTTGAAATTCAATTTGCATGTTAAGATTATAATCTCACAAGTTCAGTGTGAAACTTTTTAAGGAAGTATTAAAGCTGAGTCTTAAAAACGCTTCGTCCTTCGTTTTCCAGAGGTTGCTGTTGAAATTTCATATTCCAACTGTTCTTTAGAATAGTTTGCTTAAAGATACGCTAGGAGAGCTCCTAACCTATCCTGAGCACCTAGAACGGTTCTGGGCATACACTAGGTCTTCAGTAAATTTGTAGTTGATAATTTTTTTATTTACAAGGAAACTTGGGTGACTTGTTTTTACAGAGTAAATTATCTCTTCTAATAAACAGGCACATTGTTCATATTCTTCCAAGCTCAGTTCAAAGTCCCACTTAAAACTCATAATTACTTGAGATAAAGTAAGGAAACAGCACATCAAAACCCTCAAATTGTTGTCACTTTGACTATTTCCTCCCCCCTTAGGAAATCGCTCTGGGAAAGGAGTTCAGTGTGGTGTGAACCCAGCTTGTGCTT
>CM053605.1:165889363-165920278 GCA_028646535.1 Procyon lotor
CATCAGTGGTGTGAACGGGTTGGCCTGTTCCAAGCCTCTTCACCTGGCCTTGCACACAGACCCTGCGCAGCAGTTCCCCAGGGGCTTTAAAAAAAATATTATGTAGAAAGGGAATGGGCAGGAAAGGACCTTGCATTTTTGACGAGCGTTCTAGGCTTTACAGGCTTCATTATTAATGCATTTTAAAGGATGAGAGGAACTGTTTGAAATGATAAACCCAGTCCTTAAAACTGAGCTTGAATTCCAGATTAGCTTTTGTTCTAGGATGTGTCAAGGTGATTTTTTCTGAGAGTTCAGAGTGAAATGTGTTTGTAATGAATTTTTGATAATGTATGTTACCATCATTTTAAAGTATGCTAAGATTTCTTAAAGGAAAAGAGGAACTGAGCAATACAATTACTGTATAAGTTACTTTAGTTAGCTGTAGAAAACCAGGTATTTCCGCCAGCAGGTGGTTCTGATTATGGAGGGAGTTTTAATTTTAAAGGAACACTCTACAGTTTGTGTTTATTAACCCTTGAGAAACAAATTTAGGTTTTAGGTTGGAAAACATTTTTAAACTTGGGGAAAAAACAGCTGTAGGAAAACCACACCTGTGGCTTGGGTGGCCTTTTTGTTTTTCTCTTTGCTAATGAGCTTGCATCTTATTTGAATCCTTCGTTTCTTTGAAATAGTATGGAACTTGATAAGAATTCAGGTTTTTTTCCCCCATGTTCCTAACGGTGTAGTAAGGTCAGTTCTGAGAGATGCCCCTGTTTAGAACTATTTGGGTAATTAAAGTTGATACTTAAACTTACTGACGGAGCTGGTACTGTGGTTCTCCAATTACTTTTGGGAATATTGTGTTGAGAACCCCTAGTTTGCCTAGTGTACATAGCGAGGACAGAATTGTCCCAGACCTGTGTGCAACAGAGGCCAGAGAGTGAATCTTGCTCACGGGGATTAAGTGCTCTGTTGTGTAGTTTTCCGGAGTCTCCATTTTGTCTTTTGTTTCAGTTCTCAATTATGTCTTTATTTGCAACTTTTTTTTTATTTGCAACTTTTTTTAAATTTATAGATTTTATTTGACAGCAAGAGAGGGAACACAAGCAGGGGGAGTAGGAGAGGGAGAGGCAGGCTTCCCGCCAAGCAGGGAGCCCGATGTGGGGCTCCATCCCAGGACCCCGGGATCATGACCTGAACCGAAGGCAGAGGCTTAATGACTGAGCCACCCAGGCGCCCCTATTTGTAACCTTTCCTAAAGGACTCCACATGTCGCCTGTTCTCCTCCATCTTGACTTACGACTTAGTGCAGCTGTGGTCTGGCAGTGAGGAAGCCCAGTCAGTGTATCTGTTCTCAACACTTACCGGGTGAACCACTGTTGGGGCCGTGCATCAGTGTTAATCTTTGGCGAGGGCACTGGGAGGTTAAAGGTGTAGGGGCTTTTAAATGCTTCGATCACTTGCCTGACTGTCCCCCGAGTTTTTCCCTTCACGTTGCCTACGGTAGTAGGCAGGTACCTGTCGTGTGTTTTTTTGACCTCTGGAGGATAAAGAAACCTCTTGGGATAAACATTTGGGTTTTTTTTTTTTCCCTCAGTGTCCTCCATGGTGCCCCCATTTCTGGGTAGGTGGTAGAGCAGATTGGGGACATTCCAGATGTCCTGCACTGCATGCTGGCACCGGAGGACAAAGGTTGCAGACCTCAGATGGTGCTTGTGTTTCCTCCCGGCCTTTTCCCCCGCTCTGCTCCTGCTCCTCTGTCTGGGAGGGAGGGGCGGCTCTGTGCAGGCTGGCGCTCCGGCTGCAAGGGTGTCTCCCCCTGTATGAGGAAGGCACCTTCTCTGAGGTCCAGGGAAGGAAAAGATTCTTTTATTGTAGTAGTGTATTTAATGCTCGATGCTCTTTGAGATTCTTAGTCAAGGTTATGATTGAAATTTTATGCAAAAGAATATTTAAAAATAGGACCAAAATTAAAATGTGCTTACGTGGAAACTTTAAACAGTTTGTTGACAGAGGTTTAAGATTTAATTGAAACTAAGTCCAAAGCACACTTAGAGTCCTTTTCCCAGGGATGGAATACCCCCGGCAGATACTTTCATCTCAGTATCTGAGATGGATTGTTCCGCTGCTCACTGCAACCTTGTGTGAAGGTGTATTTGAGGGCACGTGGCAGTATTTTCCTTGCCTAGTCCTTTCACTGTTGACACGTGGTAAGCTGGATGTGGTTGGTCATGCTGCGGGGTTTGACTTTTATTGATAAAGCTCTTGAAATTTATTCACCGTGCCTTTGTCAGAACTTGTCTTTTGTGTAAGGAAGTTGAGTTCAGTTTGGAAGGTGAGTATTTTCTGAACATTTTGTGGGTACTTAAAAGCAAAGAAAGCTGAAATCTACTTAGGTATTGGCAAGAAGTGTCCAAGTCCTCTTTCTTAAGTCTTTGTGTCTCGCCAAATTATTTTGTGGCATAAGCTGTCCATCACTTCTGTACCCGGGCCGTGTTGTCAGAGTAAATCACTAGGCTTTCCCCTCCACTTCGGCTCCGCGGTGTAGCTCATCTAGGTAGAGCTGTCCAGCAAATGGAATGTGAGCCACATTTGTACTTCTGGCACTTGTGCTAAGTAAAGGGGAACATGAAGCTTATTTTAATAATCTTCTCTATAACGTAAGCTATCAATAATGTTCCAACATGTAGTTGATATAAAAGCATTGAGATATTGTTTTCACGTTAAGTCTTTGAAATTTGGGTTGTTTTTGTCACTTACGGTTCTTTGCATTCTGGATCAGCCACGTTTCAAGTGCTCAACAGCCTCTGGGGGGCGGTCTCTGTGTTGGGTGGCCTAAGTCTAAGGATCGGTTAAGAGGCTGTCATCTTTGAAATTCAGTGGACTGACATTTATTGAACACAAGCAACGTGCCCATGCATTTCATATGTACTGTTTTGTTTACTCACAGATATCCTGCAGATAAGGAGCTAGATCCAGGGTGGCAGGCGGGTCTCAGGGCCCGGCCTAGCCCAGCAGGCGAGTGTGCACGGGATTGGAGGAGCCAGACGAGGGGTGGCTGGCGGGTCTCGGGGCCTGGCCCGGCAGGGGAGCGTGCAGGATTTGGACGGTAGGCGGCCATAAAAGACACTCAGGCCCTTTGGGACTTGTTTTCTTCGGCAGAATACAGAGTTTGGAAAGGGTGATGATGCCCTAGGTCTCAGAATCTGTGGTCACAGAGGCATAAGGTGGGATATGGCAGTATTCTCACATTTGATTGTGTTGGTAATCTTAGCTTCTTGCTCTCAAAAGGCACTTATTTTTGAAATTCTAGTTTGATCTGTTTGGAGCTGTTGGCATTTTGTCGGAGCTCCCTCTTGGAGCTTCCTCATGAAAGGTGCTTCTGCAAGAAGGGGAGGCCAGCAATTCCCAGGGGTGTGGCCCGGTCCGTGGGCAGAGGGGTGCTAAGTGAGGACGCGCTCAGGCGGGTGGGGGCCTCGGGCTAGCGGCGCAGCAGCAGGCCCCCTTCCCTTTCGTCTGGTGACTTCGGTTGAGTC
Organism: Procyon lotor; assembly: GCA_028646535.1. NCBI lineage: Eukaryota > Metazoa > Chordata > Mammalia > Carnivora > Procyonidae > Procyon > Procyon lotor. The sequence goes on from CM053605.1 coordinate 165,892,882, forward strand.
CGCAGATGGGTTCTGGTCTGTCAGGTTTGTTACTCTGCACCTTCTGGAAATGTGGCTCCCACACTGGGTTGTGTACCCCAGGGGGCACTGCTGTGGCCAGCCCCGTTCTAGGGTGTCAGCTCACCGCTGACCTTCCTGAGCTTGGCCGGGAGGACTGAGCCTAGAAGCGTTTCTTCCAGAACACCCAAAGCTGCTTATATAAGCTTTTAAAGAACAAGTTTTATTTTTTCAAGATCAATAAAACTAATTTCTGTTCATTAATAGTCTCGTGTGTTACACCGGATCTATCAGCTGAAGTGAGAAATTCTTGTTTCTGCTGGGGGGAGAAATAACGAGTATGATAGATCTTTCAAGAATTTTTGGTTTCAGTGGATGTATAGCTGTTCGGTAAGATTGATCTCTGTCCTTGGATCTTCCTTGGAGGGCGGCGAGCCTAGCGTCACGTTTTCTCTTGCCGTGTAACCCATTGGCACAGACGGAGCAGCCCAGCAGCACGGCGGGGTCCGGGGTCCGGGGTGCCTGCCTGGGATCCGTGCGCAGGGTGTCACGGATGGCGTAGTGGCTGGCTGGGCGCTCCCAGCTGGCTGGCAGAATTCACTTCCAGCACTTGGGACGGGGCCCTGTTTCCTGGTGCTGTTGGCGGGGTCCTTCACTCTTGGGGGGCTGCTCCGGTCCCATTTGCAGGCCCTCCGTCTTCCTCCCAGCAGCGACGCACCTCTCTCCGGCCCTGCTGCACACGTCTGACTTCCCTCTCTGCCCCAGGCAGCCGGAGGCTCTTTAGAAGGGGCTCCTAATTAGATGGGGCCCACGCGGCCCGTCTCCCTCCGAACTCACTCACGGTCGGCGGGTGCGTATCCTGAGGGGCACCTGCAGACGCCCCTTTGCTGTGGCTCCAAACAGCACGCCCACGGTGGTGTCCTGGCACGTTCCGAGCCCTGGACTTTGGGGTGGATTTGGAGGGTCTGTTGGAATCCTGTCTTGGGGAGTATCGAGAGCGAGAGGCCAGGGTTAGTCCTGGCTCTGCACCGATAGATGGTGGCCCCCACCTCCTTTCCACCTGAACCAAGCTGCGTGTAACCAAGTGGGAAGAAGCGGCTAGTACCCCCTGCCCCAGCTGTGCTAAGGGATTAATCAGAGCAGGGTGCCTGAGATAACGGGTCCTTTCACAGTTCTGGGGTGCCTCAGTGCTGCCGTGAGCGTGCCAGGGACGGCACTGGCTCTGGGGGGACGTGAGGATGGGTAGAGACGGCAGGGAGATGGTCACCTCTCTGAGCAGGAGATGGGGGGCGTGGTCCCGAGCCCACCCCACGGTGTCGGCCGTCTTCTGGCTGGGCCGGTGTGGCTGCCTTGGGTGCGGTCGGCTCGTCGTCCGGTCAGGTGGACCCATGCATTCGGTGCCCGGCAGCACAGGTCGGTCCTTCTCCTCGGGATGACCCAGCCTGGTGTGCTGTGGTCCGGCTTGTGGTCCTGCGGTGGGCAGGGTGGCAGAAATGCTTCTCTCGCCCCGGGGCACGAGCTTGGAGGCGGCCAGGGGCGGCATCAGGCTGCAGCTGGCCGCTTGTATTCGAGGAAGACCAGTACGCAGCCTTGAGTTGGCTCTCGAGTCCTCGTTCTCACGTTGCACTGCCCTCTGTGGGATGGCCCAGGTGGCCTCCAGCCCACTGTTCCACCAGCCTGTCCTTGTCACCGTTCGTGTCACCGCCCTGCTGAAAAACAGCCCCGCCCTGGCCCCCGGTGCTCAGAGGGTTGTGTCCCAAGGGTTGTGGGTGGCAATTCTCATGACTTGAGCCTCGTCCACTCCGCCTGCCCCTCCCCCTGCTCTTGGACTTTCTGCCCCAGGTGTCCCCAAGCGCTTGCGGAATCCCCAGCAGTAGCTGCTCACTGGCCCGCTGGCCGCAGTGGCTGGTGTCCTATGGCAGGCACTCCGTGCCGAGCTGAGAGCCGGGGCCGGAGGGGTTTGGGGACACGGCCGGGCCCCCGGCTAGTGCGGGCTGGGCCCGGGTCCTTCCACTGGCCGCCCTGTGTGTGCCGGCAGCCCCCGTGCGGCTGGCTGGCCGTCGGCACGCCACGCCCCACGCCCCACACCGTCGGCGCCACGGTGAGCACCGCACCGGCGCTGGTGAGTGTCAGGGTAGGTTGGTGCTGGGCTGGAGCTTCTGTGTCTCGCTTCAGGGGCGTGGGGTAGGCATTGGTGGAATTGGTGAAGAACCCCCATGGAGCGCTGGCCAGGCTGGTGGTGGAAGGGGCTCGGCGGGTCTGGTCTCTGCCAGCTGGACGCCTCCGCCCCCAACACCCCTGTTCACCCCGCTCTGGCCGGTCAGTCCTTAGGGTTGGTTTGATTCCCCTCAGGCCCTTGCTTCATTGAGCTCCCTGTAGCTGAAGTGTAGCCGCGCAAGTAGCCTTTGTCCCTCCTGAAGAAGGTGGCCGCTGATCTGCAGGGTGGTCAGCCTGGGGGGACAGGCAGCTGGCTGTGCCAGGCCCAGAAGCCTGCTGAGTGGGTGCTCGTCCTACCTCTCCTTGGCCCGCTGGCCTCTGGCGGAGCCCCGGGGGTGGGGGTAGAGGCTGCCTGTGGGCCTGGCGGTCCTGTTCTCCTAGGAAGCTCTTAGGCGTATTTACCACCGAAGCGTTTTAGAATCAGGACCTGGAGCCTGCTCCGAAAACTTTTTCGGACTGTTTGGCCGGGTGTCTGTAGGTCTGCTGTGAGGGTGCCCTGCAGACGGCGGCAGAGCAGCGCTGAAGCTCCGTGCGGGGTCCTGAGTGTTCTCCGCCTCCCTGTATAGAGCCGGGAAGTTTCCTCAGGGCCCCCTCCGGCCCTGTGGAGACCCAGGGAGGATCCAGGGAAGGGTGGGCATGTGTGTACTGAAGCAACTCTTCTGTTCCCTAATCTAGAAGGGTCCGGATTCTTTGTCTTGTTGCCAGCTGGTCCTGGTCCGTTGGTGGTTTTGGAAACAGGTCGGGTGGGGGCATCTGGGGGAGACAAGACGGCTTGGATGTGCCTTCTGCACTCGTGTGGAGTGCAGGCAGGGCTGTGCTCGCTGAGCAGCAGGGCAGGCGTTGGTGTGCTTGCCGCTGGCCCTTTCGGGGCTGCTGCTCTAGGGGCTCGGGGCGGGTCTGGGCTGGCTTGGCTGACCGCGCGCCTGTCTGCAGTGTCGCTGGGAGGGCTTCTCGCTGGCCTCAGGCGCATCCTTGCTGGCCTAGACCCCTGGGAAAGGGGTTTCTGTGTATGAAACGTGCGTTCTCCCAAGTAATACTAGGCTACGTGTGTATTTTTTGCTTTGCAGTGAACTAAGATGGCTAGTGTTGGCCAATTGGTGGGAAAATGGTTTATCAGAGGGCCTGTTTCTTATTTTTCAGTAAGACCTTGGGAAAAAATGTCAGTCGGGACTGATGAATCGGGAGCTCAGGCATGTATGGTCTGAAGAATCCTGAGGGATTTCTCTGCCCAGAGAAGATGCTAGTCACTTAGTGTGGTGCCTTCTGACCTCTTCTTCTTTCTCCCAGCTTGTTTGAGGCTGCTCTCAAAGCCTTGGTCCTCACTGCTCTACTTCGGTTTTAGAAACCGACAGAATCCCTGTTGGCCTCCTGGGAAGGGGAGCCCCCTCTTCCTGACAGGTAGTTGCCCTGAGGCGGGTTGCGTCCCCGAGGAGCTCCCTTAGGTCCTGGGAACTGGCGAGAGGACCAGTTCCCAGGGAGTGATGACAGAGCAAAACCAGCCCGAGGCCTCTCTGACCACATTCAGATAGGAAATCTGCCCTTAGTATGTTTTTTTAAAAAAGTGATTTTCCAGCCAGAACGTGTATTTCCAGCCTACCCTGTATTAGCGTGTGCTGAGTGTTTTCTCGAGTCCTGTAGAGAAGCTCCTGGGTCTGACCTGAGGCGGCAGGACAGGACTTGTATGGCATCAGCGCTCTGCTACCTCGAGTCTGAGCGTGCGTCCCCTTCCCTGCAGGGAAGTATTTACAATATTTTAAAATATGGACTCCAGGGCCCTCCTGGAGAAGTTGGACTTAATGAGTAGGGTTTTTAAAGCTCACCCAGTTTAGTCCGTCAAACTTGGGTTTGGCGAGGTCGGGAGAGCTCTGGCTGGGGGAGGGAGCCGAGGGGATTTGGCCCACGCTTGCAGGGGAGCCGGGGGTCCTGCCCGGCCTTGGACGTGCAGGGCGGGACGGGCACTTCCCTCCAGCCTTCTCCGGGCGGCCGCCAGCCCAGCATGGGGGTGGGAAGGGGTGGGTGGGGCAGCCATGGGGACCGCACAGTCACTTGGGGCCTGTTGGGATGGCTCTTCGTGAGTCCTTGTGTGGGTGATGAGGGAATGCTTTTATTTTCTACTGAGAAGAGTCTGGGGGTGGTTGGGGGTGTTCAGGTGACCCTCCTAACCTGCCCTGTTCTTGGAAAAGCTGAAGCTGGCGGTGTGGGGGACTAGTGCGAGGCCCCGAGCCTTCACAGTATTTCCCGTGTGGGCACTTTGTTCTGTCGAGTATTTAGGTACCTTTATTTTGCCAGTCATTTAAACTGCGTCGTGGACCTCGGGATACTCGCCTCTGCATACCTGGCAGGTCCGTCTCTAAAATAGGAACCTTCTCCTTTAGTTTCCAGAATCGTTCTTGCACCTTTGTCATTTCTTAGGACTTTGACGTTTTTGAGGATGTCGGGTGGTTATCCTGTAGCGCTCCGCGGTCTGGGTGGGAACATCTTAGGAAAGGGTTCTCCACAGGTGGCGATCCGTACTCCGTGGGCCCTGTCGGGATTGCTTGGTGTGGACCCTCCGCCTGCTGGGGCTGAGCTCTGCCACTCGGCTTGAGGTTATGTGCCAGGTCTCTGCACTGCGAGGCACCCTTTGCCTTTGTACCTGGTGTGTAACCTGGGGGGTGGGGCCCCAGAGCCTTTCGCCTGATGCTGTTAGCGTCCATGATGGTCCTTCCTGAGTTAATTGCTCTCGTGGTGACAGCGGGTGACCCTGGGGCCTGTTGGTATGCAGTGCCCCGGGGACATCAGGGTCTGATCAGGGACAGTGAGGGCGGGGTTGGCATCTAAGAAAGATTGTGTATTTTGGTCTGTGGAAGAGACTACCTCTGTTTCTAAGAATCTGGGGGTGATACACTATCGTTGGTGAGCTTAGCCATTCCCTTCCGAGCTCCTTATGAGCTTTGTGCAGGCCGGCCGGCCAGCATCAGTCCCTGACTCCTGCTGCCGCCACGGGCTGCGTCCTGTCCGTGCCGACTGCGGGAGTGACCGGGAAAGCCGATGGAAGAGGAGGGAACAGATCCGGAGAAGACCGTGGTGTGTGTGAGGAGGAGTGACAAACGCGGAGGGAGGTGTGAGGGCTCACGGCTACACACCGGCAGCTCCAGAGAACGGCGACTGCTCGCAGGGGGGCCGCTGAGTGCCAGGACAGCTGCAGCGGGACAGCCCCGGGACCAGGAGGGGAAGCCGAGCCAGAGAGGGGGCCAGCAGGATGGCCCACGGCTCGTGTTTCCTCAGTGGAGCTGCTATTTGGACCCAGTTAGAGGAGAAGGACCGGTCCGCTGAAAGAAGGGAGCGCTGGTGGTGCAGGCGGTGGGTGCTCCGCGCAGGGGCCGGCGGGGGGCCCTTCGGGGTGTGGTGCCGTGCAGTGTGGGCTCCGTAGCCACCACCATCCAGAGATGAGCCGGCTGCACCCTGCAGCCGAGGGGGGAGTTATGTGCGCTTAAGGAAGTTGGATTGCTCAATTTTAGCGTTCTGTGTGTCCTCCATCATTTTGGGTATGATGCATAACTCACTTGAGGCCAGTCCATGTAGTGGAGGATTTACAACCTGGAAAAGACTTAGAACCAATGGCTCATTAGCAACTGTATTTAATGCTTGAATAAATGCCGTTCTCGTTGACATTTGCTAATTGTTTCTCAGTAGTGAGTTTATTAAATTGGTTATAATGTAAAACATTTTTTTTTTTTTAATCATTGTTAGGAGTTTAAAAAACCCCAGTCAGGGCTGTTTGAGGGATGGGGACAAGGCCCTGTAGGGGAGCCTGTGTAGTGGGTTTCACGTTGCCCCGACTCCGACATCTCTGCCAAGAGAAGACCTTTCTTCCAAGACGAAACTTAATGTGTTCGGGATGTCTGTCAGCATCTTGTTGGGATTGCAGTGTAGAACCAGCCCCCGGAGAGCGGAGGGGCGTGCCCCATGACTGGGGGTGTTCCCAGGGAGACTGCTGTTCCGTTTAGGTTGAAGGAGGTCCTTTGACCGCTTACTGGATAGAACGGGTTCAGCGAAATCGAAGAGCAGGTTTGTATTTCGTTGCACGTGGAGAATGAGGAAGGGTTTCTCCCGGGGAAAATCAGTCTGTACACAGTTGATGAGGATGTCTCTGAACTCTGCTTTGCCCTGAGGGACAAACACGCGCACAGCATGCCTCTAGGGCAGCCTCAGGAGCCTTGCGGGGCGAGGAAAGCGGATACGTGTACCTGGGATACGGCAGAGGCTGTAAGTCCTGCAAGAGGGGCAGCCGCCCGGGGCCGGGAGGTAGAGACCCTTCAGGTGGCCAGGCCGGGGAAGGTGAGCAGGCAGAGACCTGGGGGGGGGGGCGGGTAGAGCCTGCCGCAGCTCCTGGCCGGCCTTGGCGGAGTTGAGCCAACGAGACCTCCTGGATTCGGTGAACTATCCTGAACAGGAATAAAAGAGAGTCAGAGTTGTGGCATTCTGGGTCTTCCTTTCTTGGGGTATGACCTCGAACTTGGGAAAGTTTTAGTATTGAGATTATAATAGGCAGGGAACGGTGCTGAGTCTCGACGGGAGCCCAAGCGTTTTAGAGCACATTTAGAACGGAGGCCAGGAAATGATAGAGCGTTCCAAGGAGGGAGTGTGCCGGCCGACAGGGACATCTGTCATCCTCTTCTGTCATCGTGCTCACGCGGGCCGCTCTGGCGAATGGAACTTCCCTTGAGATCCTCCTCATCTGAGTGTGCCTGAAAGTTCTGATGGCATCTCTTCAAGTCTCATGTTAAGCACCAACTGCCGTCTTTCTCTTACCCGATGGGAGGTGGTTTGGCTAGCACTGAGCAGTGTAGAGAGTACCTTCTCATTTGTCGTTGTAATAGCTGATTGTCATGAAGCCCCTTGGAGTTTCATGTCACAGCTGTCTTCTGACCCACTTCCTCCTCTGTCCCGCTGGGGCCCGCTCCCTTTGGACCCGCACAGAAAGGGGGGGGGTCTAGTGTGCCTGCCCTCCCTCCCGGCTCCAGCAGCTCAGTATCCTGGTTGTCACTAATCGCTGTTTGATGATGTTTAAGTTTTCAGTACTTTTAAAAAGGTAAACAACATGCCAGAGGCTTGTATTTCTCCATTGACCATCTTAGAGTCTGCTCTTGTGCGGAAGAGGAAGACCCTGTGTGACCCCACGGGGCCCAGGGGCAGGGTGGAGAGAGGGGCACTTTGTTACGGCCGTGTGTGCGTGTGGAGGGGGTTGGCCATGTTCCCCCTTGGTGTTCAGTGGGCAGGGTTAGTGTCTAGAAGTTTCCTGTCTGCCCCGGTGCCCCTGTCCTGGTCCTCCGGTCAGAGAAGGCAAGCTTTCCTTGGGGCTGTTTTTGTCCTCTTTGGCCCATGTGGGCTGTGGGTTTCACTCAGTTTGGGGCTTTTGAAGTAAAACAAAACAAAAACCTCAAAAAACCCAGACAGCCTGCTGCCATGTTTCTTGGGCCCTGAAGAAAGCCAGTCTGCTCCCCCCCAGCTCTGAGTTATCTTACCATCTCCTTTGTATGGAGCGCCTGGGGCTTTTAGCTGCGCTTTGCTGGAGGACTAGGGCAGCGTGTGTCATCTCCTTCCTGCTGTCTGTCTGGGGCTTCCCACTCCTGTCCGTGGTTAAGGCCCCGTGGCTGACCTGCATGCACAGCTGTGTAGCTGAGAGCAGGCCTGGGTGGCTTCACTGCAGGGCTGGGGTGGGGGACAGCTGGGCGAAATCTGGGGGCGGGATCTGGATGCCCTCCCTGAGCAGGTGGGGGATGCCTCTGCGTACCCCAGTTCTGCCTCCAGCGAGGGGTGATCTGGGCTTGAAGGTGGTGCTGGAGCTCTTAGGCTATTTCGCTTTGGGTAGAACTGCCTCCTTTTTCCTCTTCTGTGTCTGTTACGTGGGTCTAGTAGCACCTGGAACTAGTCACTTGTTGGGGCCCCGGTGTAGGCTGCTGGCTTTCCTTACCGGGGTCCTTCCTTCTAGCAGCTTCTGGGGAAGGGGTGCTGTGGTGCAGCGGGTGCTCCTATCCTGATGCTGCCGCGCTGGCTGAGGTGCCGGGGGCGGGGCTGGGGTGCTGTCGCGCGTTGGTGAGGAGCCCATCTCCTCCTGTTCTCAAGAAGTCCCTGAAGCCTCCTCCAGGTTGCTTGTGGCCTTTAGCCACAGAGCCCGTGGTGCTGCGGTAGATTCCTGTGTTACTAACTCTGCCCTCCTGGTGGGACCTCCAGAGGGATGCAAGGAGTGTGTGTGTTCACTTTACCATCTCAGACCTTTCTCCAAGTTTTGTAACTCTGGGCTCTGAGTTTCTAATGCAATGTACTCATTACCTTTCTGGCTCGGAAGGGTCACTGCTACCTTATTTTAATTTCTAGCAGGTTGTGCCTCCGCCCAGAGCCCTGTTTGGCAACTGGTGGGGGGCCGTGTGCAGGCCTGACTCCTGGGCACCGGCGGCAGACCAGGGGCCTGGCGTAGGCCGTGGCATGTGTGCCCCAGGCCGCTGCCCCTTCCCGCCGGCTTGCTCGCTGGGACTGAGCTGCTCCCCGTCTCTGTTCTCCTGGAACCTTTGTCACACCTTTGTCTTCTGGAGCCCGGGAGCCCGGTTTGCCCCTTTGTAGCAAAGTTGTCGTGAAGTCTTAGCAGCACCCGGGGGGCCTCCCTGCCTCCTGGTGCTTCAGCCTCTGATGCTTCTGCTTGGGGCCGCTGCTCCTCTGTGGAGGGCGGAGACCGGCCGATGCTTTCCTTGTGCTGGTTACCTTCTTGCCGTCCTCCAGCTCCTTCCTGGAAACTCCCTAAAAGATGTGTCTGGGGTTCTTTTCACATGGATGGTCCCTGTCCTTTTTCGTGTTTGGGCATTGATGCAGTGGAAACCACAAAATCCAATGTGCTCTAATTCTCATTTTAAAAGGAGAAATCACTTGGGGGCATGTCGGGTGACCACAGTATGTGTTGATAGAATCCATCGTCAAACTAATTTTATCCCTGGAGTGTAGGAGGAGGCAGAGTTAAGAACAAAACCTCCAGAAGCCAAGGCAGTGAAATCCCTGCGGGGCCTGCTCCTCACGTGTCCCCATCGGTCTGGGCCGTTTGCATCACGCTTAAATAGCATGACTTCAAGGTTCTTCTCCGCTTGTCTCGTCACAAAATCACATTCCTTTTGACAATGTGATAGGACAAAACTATATTTTTAAACTTTATGAACCACACTCCAGAACTGTGCCAAAAGTAAGTTTCCTGTGTCAAAAATAGCTTTCTCAGCAACTCCGTGGAGGCGCCGACGCGCTTGGAATGTCGAAGCCAGGTGGGGTGGGTGGGGCGAGCGTGCCTGGCCGGCTGGCCCTGAGATGGTAGGACGCATTTCTTTCTCCCTAGTGTTCTCTTGTTGGGTCTGGCCGGGGGTGTCCTCCGCCGGTGGTATCTTCCCTTCTTCTGGAGTGCGCCATGGGCCAGAGGTGGCTGTGGTGGGTGCTCGGTGATGAGGCTGAGTTGCTGAGGTCATTGAGCCTCTGGGGAGGGTGTGGACAGCGGCCGGCGGAACCCAAAGAGCACCACAGCCGTGTCTTCCGGCATCCGTCCCTGCCTGCATCCGTGCCGCTCTGCCTCTGCGACTGGGGGCTGGGGGCTTGTGATGCGTGACTCCAGCCCAGCCACGTGCTGCTCGGACGGCAGGCTTGTCGGCCGTGGCCCGGGGCTGCTTTGTCTCACCAGGAAGAATGTTCTCGAATCTGCAGCCCACACCGAGGGAAGGAGACGGCAGGGATGGCCCCAAGGTTCCCATTTCTGTGCTGCAGCTTTTGCTTTCTTAACTAGTTAGTTACACCAACCGGAGCTATTTTAAGCGAAAGATTTGATTGATGACCTCTTGGTTACGTGATGTATAACACAATCTGTTTTGTGCTGTAAAATTTGTTTTTTTATTCTATGGAAGGTAGTTCTGATATCCAGTCCTCTCCATGAATTCGGAGCCAGGGTGAGCTAAGCCCACCAGTGTGGGGGTGGGAGAGCCTTTCAGGTCTTGGTAAGTTGGTGACCTCATTGGGAACCCTGTCCCCCTTCCGTGTTGGGTGTCCTTGCGCTGCAGGATGGCCGTGAGAGCTGACCCTCCCGGTTCGAAGCTGTGGTCGCTGGATGTGGAGAGAGAGGTGCGCACAGGGATGGAACTCCATGGAGGCAGGACGTGCTGCTGGTGGTTTCCGAGCACTGTCCTCCCTCCTAAAGGTGGGGCTGCGCTCGGGTCTCCCCGCGGAGCAGCACGGCCGTGCGGGTCTGCAGCCGCGCCCTTCCCGAGTCTCAGGCAGTGCAGGGTCCTTCGCATCGCGTGCTGCTGGCGCCCCTTCTCTCCGTTGACCTCACTACTCTGTGGACTTGAGTGGCCTCCCTCCACAGCCGTGGGTCGGTCGCTGGGGACGCCTACCCGAGGGCCCGGAGCCGTGTGCCTCCAGTGGGGCTGCCTGGAACCCTGATAGCTACGACCTGTAAGGGAGCTGGGTGAGGCTTGGGGTTTGAGCGACTTGTGTAGACACGACAATCAGTAGGGCCTCTAGAGGGTCAGGTGGTGATGCCCTCTGGTGGCTCTCCGGGCGCCCTGCACGGGCCGTGGATCCGGGGGGGCGGGGGGCGGTGAGCAGTCTCCCTTTAGCTCCGACACGACGACTGTGGCCGCGGTTTGCGAAGGGAGGGGTGCTGTGTGTGCTCTGGAGTGAGCAGTACTTGGTGGGGAGGAGTTGTTCCCTGTTTGGAATGATGGGGACTTCCGTGTCTCAGCCGGCAGAGGGTCCAGCGTTCATCTGTCAGTGTGAACGTGGCCGGACTGTGACCCGAGCGCTCACTTACTGTCCTTGTGGTGTGAAGATGTACTCTCTCCCCTTCAGGCAGCCCTTCTGTCGGGAAGACGGGGCCTCTGGGTGCAGAGCCGGTTCTGGCCAGAAGCGTTAAGCAGCAGCCCCCGCATCTGCACGGCGTGGAGCCCCGGAGGCCTACCCTCCTGGTTTTGTGTTAGTTGCACGGAGGGTGTTGCTGTGCCCCGGGGCTCCACTTTCTCCCGGGGCCCAGGCTGATACAAGGCCGCAGCAGGAGCTGCTGCCATTCTCCTTGGGAGGAAAAGACCAGGGAGGGCGGTTGAAGCACCCGAGCCTCCCTCTGCCTCTGCTTGGGGCTGGCGTGCACCGTCCCGCTCGGAGCTGGTGCGCGTCCATGTGCTCCTGGCTTGTGGGCCGGAGCCCGTGGGAAGGCAGGGCGGTGGGCGGGGAGTGCGTGGGGGAGATGCTGTGTAGACGCAGCAGCTGCAGTGACCTTGACTTAGAGAAGTCGGAAAATAGTGTGAGTGTGACCGTTCTAGATCGGGTCAGCATCTCCTCTCAGAACTTGGGCCCTGGAAACCTAGTTATTTTCAGCACTGTTGTGCTGGCTAAGGCTTTCCTGAAAACCACGGTGGCTCCTTCTCCTAAAGCGGGCCTCCTGTATCGAGGTGGAGGCTTACTGCAGGTACACACAGGTCACCCTCCCGGCACTGCCCTGCCACATGGATGCTGGTGACGCTTGGCTGACCTGTGTGACCCAACCCCATCTTCCCGACAGGTGAGCCTTCCTGATTCCTGGTGTTCGTTCAGGAGCTGAACTTGATAGTATGTGTGACCGAATAAATCAGGACTGTGTCAATGGAGAACGTTTTCGGAGGACTAGCAGAGGTTAGGGCTGGGAAGGTGAATCTGGGCCGGGTACTCAGGTCCTTGATGGCCTGTGGTGCCCATTCTGGTGATGTCACTGGCAGTGTTTCTGGGGTGAGTGGTCAGGGTGATGGGTGCTCTGAGCGGGTGCTTTCTCTGGGCCTCTGCCAGGCAGGTCAGGGAGCCTCTCGGGCCAGATGCTGTCCTCCCGACACAGATGACACACCTTCTGCCTGCTGCCTTCCGTCTGCAGCTCAGTGTCCCCATACCTGAGGCCACACGTGGTGTCCCTTCTTCCTGAGGTCCTTTCTGCTCTCGTGTGCCGGTGCTAGTGAACCCGAGCCGGCAGCCTCCGGCCTCCCCTGAGGGCAGGCTGCTGGGGGTCCCGCCAGGCCTGTGGCCCTTTGCTTTGCCCCCCTCCTGTCATCCAGAGCCTGCAGCCTCCTTTCCCTGGAACCTAGTGCTATGAGGAGTGCCTCACCCCTGTGGGGCGTCGTAAGGCATCTGTCCCCCCCGATTTCTCCTTCAGCCATTACAGAGGTCTCAGGCCAGCTTCTGAACCTGCCCCCTTCGCCCTGTTTCCCCACGTTTTCTCCTCTGCTAACTCTTTTGACCCTGCTTTGCCTCCGGGTGGCACCTTTAAATGGTGTCGTGTGTTCAGAGGTGCCCTTGCAGGTGGACTCTCAGAGTCTCCCTCTCTGGTGAGGAAGGTGGTGGCCGGGCTGTGCGTTGAGCTTCCACAGGCCAGGAGGCCCGTGCCCGTGTGCTGTCCTGCCTCGCCCTCCATCCTCCTTTGGATCTGGGAGTGCCTCGATTTGGGGGCCCATCCAGCCTGGTTTGTCTGGGGCGGTCCTGGTTTTACATCGGCCCTGCGGACTGACTTCCCTGTTCTCTCTGAGCTTCGCGATGTGGCCGGCGGCTGTGTGTGCTGCCGCTGTCGCCACGCCCGGCGGGCTCGTGTCCTATCTGTTTCCACTTCGTGTCTTGCCCGTGCTGCTTTGATCAGAGCCCTTTGCATCCGTCTCCCCTTTCTTTCAAGGTTCTCTCCAAATTTTACCTTGTACGGGGACATCCAGGACTACCCGGTGTTGGTAGAGAAACAGCCTGGAGCCTTCGCTGGTAGCTTCTGGTGCCCGCTGGCTTAGCAATGTGCTCTTTTGTCAGTGAGGCTCCATCGAGCCGCTTGGTCGGCCCCCCCAGCGGAGGTGGGGGTTTGGTCTGCGAGAGCAGCTGGAGGCCACAGCTGTATCCACGCCGAGAGCCCCTGTCCCTGCCCTGAGCTCACTGCTTGGCCAGAGAGCTTGGGAGTGTCCCCGGAGGTGTTTGCTGTGCGTGAAGTCCTGTGCCGCCTGCCTACCTGCCGGGGGGCATTGGGCCACACCTAGGGGGAGAACTACTCTGATGCTTTTAGAAAGATGGTGGCAGTGCCCTGCTTTGATTGGATCGAGGAGAATATGTTCTTGGCCAGAATCTTTTTGGTATTTGGCATTTTTCCCCTGATAAAAGGAAGTCGTTAGTTTTGGGGTGATTTTCTCACGTCGGTGTGGGCATGTTTCTTTTTAGACCTCTCTGCTTGTAATTGTACTTGTTGAATATGCTTTCATCAACTTGAATTTCAGAACATTTTATCTTAATTTTATCTTAATCTCTTGCTATTTTTGGTGGAGGGATTGGCGGAGAGAGCCACAGCTTTCGTTCCTTGATGGGTAGTTGTTGGTAGATTTGGGGTTGTTTTGGGGCTCACCCTGGAGGCTGCAGCTGCACGGGAACCCCACGTGCCCTGGGGCGTCTAGCTGGTCCCGAGGGGGGGGGCCCACGGTGCAGGGCAGTGCTGTGCGCAGCTGGCCTCCAGCTGCCGCCTCTGTCTGCCGGGGCCCAGGGCTGGGCAGGCTGGCCCTCCTCGGGCTGCAGACTGTGTCGGCAGGTTCCCAGCAGCCCCTTCTGCGGGTGGAGGCGGGACCCCCAGCCTGAGAATCTCAGATTGGCTATCCTTTCAGTCCCGTTGCTGGGAGGTCTGTCTCCGCAGTCAGGCCGCCTGGCAGGGGTGCCGTGGTGGCCGTGGGGAGCAGCACGCCCTCTGCTGCTGGCCCGTCTGCCCTGCGTCAGCCTCACTCACAGCAGCTGCCCTGGAGGCTTGTTCTGCCTGCACCCCCGCTTCTGCCTCCTGTGCCGCCTGCAATGTGGAGCGGGGAGTCCCACCCTGAGGGTTAATTGTGTGAAAGGCTTTGAATAGTTGAGCGCAGGGGGTGGCCGCCCTGTGGAAGTGTTCGCACACGGGGGTGGCTGGGGGGTGGCTGCCGGCGCCGCTCGCCCCGGCCGTGAGCAGACCCGAGTGCAGGCCGGGGCGCCCCTCCTGTCCCGTGCTGGTGTGTCTGTCCAGGAGCCTCGGGTGCCACAGTGTCCACGCCGTCGACGAGGGGAGGTGTGAGCAGGAGGGCTCGTCTGCCAGAGGCAGCAGCGTGCAGGCTGGGAGTTCTGGCCGCGAACCCCAGCACTCGGACGGGGTGGGGTCACCTCGTGTGGGAGCGGGAGCTGGGAGCTGGCCGGGCCGAGCGCGCGGGGGCAGCACGTGGTCTGGACGCCCGCGCGCCCTTCTCTGCCCGCGGCGCTCAGTCTCTGCTCCGGGGCGCCCCCAGTCATCGAGGGTGCTTTCTGCTCCGTATCTGTGTTTTAGAAAGCAGTTTCCTTTGGTAGAAGTAGTTACTGGTCGGCCAGTTGTACAGGAAACCGCAGGCTTGGCGTGCAGGAGTCAGAGTTTTTAAATCTCATTCCTTCTCCAACATGCGAGACGTTAGCACGTGGCTGCTTCCTGGCCTCGTCACCGCCAGTGTATGTTCTTCCTTCCCGTGCTGTGGTTGAGGAACCGGAGGTGCTGAGCGCTTCCGTGCCTCCGCTGGACCGGGGCTGTACGGGCAGGGGCGGCTCCCCCGGGCCTCTCTCCCAGCTCCGCTTCCTTCTCTCCGCCTTTCCCTGCGGTTGGTGTTTGCTGCGTGTCACTCTTGTGTTCCTTTCGACATTGAACTTATGGATTTTTCAAAAATATTTTACTATTTTGGGGGGAACCTGGTAGGATAATTTTACTTGGAGAATATTGGATCTTGCTATACATTTGATTCACTTAAATGTGAAAATGAGGGTGAGTTTTTGTCAGGATGCTTTCCAAGATCTCTGGGGTATTGAGTGTTCCCTACTTATTGTCCTTACGGCTGTGGGGGTGAGCCTGCCTGGGGAGAGGGTTCACACCTTCTCTGTCTCCCCAGGGGCGTGTTTCTCCCCCTGCGCTGTGCAGAATTGCCTGGGGATTGTTACCATTTTGATGGGAGGGTTGCCCCTCAGAGATGCTGATTTAATCCATCGGGGATTTGGCTTGAGTCTCTTGGTTTTCTAAATTCCTGGAGATCCCGCCAGGCGGCCTCCCCTGAGAACCACTGCTCCCAGTGCCCCCTGAGGAAAGGCCTCCGTGTGTGCTCCCTTCCCTCCTGCTGGCTCGTGAGCCCAGCCCGCGTGGACGTGCGCTGCTCTTTGGGTGACATGGTTCGGCCATGGGGGGGTGCCCCGCCCTTGGGCACCGAGTGTCCCTGGATAATTAGTGTGCTGAGTGCCCTGCTCCTTCTACCTGTGCACAGACTTCTGCTGAGCTCTTCCTGTAAAAGTCCTCCTGAGACTTTGCTCCTGTTCCATACGACAAAGTATACTTGAAGATTTTTCTGGTTTTGTTTTTTGTTGAATACATTCCTGATTTAGGAAAGAGTTGTCTGTCTCTTTCGAGAGAAAGGTTTGAGTCAAAACATTGCATTGATCCAGAATGTGTGTTTTCCTCAGCGGCACGCGCTTGTCTCCTCTTACTGTGTGGTTTCCTGTTGAGCACTGTGGTGCGTGTGTGAATTCACTCAGGGTCCGACGTCACGTCGGAGCCCATTGGCCCAGCCAACCAGACGCTTCCTGGTGTCCGAGTAAGAAAGATAGATATTCTGGAATAACAGGAACCCTCAGTTTGCAACATCCTGTTTTTCTGGGCTTTGTGACTTGCTGCTGCCTCACCACAATGAAGGTTAGTAGACTTCTTTTGTAGAATTCTTCTTGTGGAATGCCACACAGTAATTTTTCTCTCTCTAAAATGAGAGCTTTAGAGCCAAAAGACCTGCAGATTAGCTGCTCCTGCATTTCCCAAGTTAAGGGAATATTCGTGTTCCACGTATAACGAAGCTGGGGCCTGTTGAGGTTAATACTCTTAATTCTCTTAAAAAAAAAAAAACACATTAAAAAACAGAGATGGACGTGTCAGCCTAGATCGTGCTCTCATTTGCCTTGGAATTTCTTAAACATACAACAGATGGGTTCTATTCTGTGTCGTAGAAGCTGATCCTAAAGACGCTGTCTTGTGAGGGATACTTTTTGCAGGAGGGCCCCGGGCACGGAGCCCGCCTTCCCGTGCCTGTCCGCTGTCGCAGAAGTGGCGCCGGGGACCGGCCGGAGCGCGGAGATGTGGCTGCGCTTCTGCGCTCGGGCTCCGTCGCTTTCTTTCAGCGGCCAGACAGGCACGCCGTGTGTTCACCTCCTCACTTAACTCCATGATTTGAGGGCCTCTTTTCTTGGAAGTTTTTCAGTTTTTGGTCTCAGTTTTGGTTTCCCACATTTAAATAAACCCGACCTCATGATTTTTACTCCTTTCAGAAATTAAATGCACAAGACTATTAACTGAAGGTTTTTTGAGGAAGGTAGCAATTAGATTTGGAATGGCTCCTCTTAGCCACCCTTGATGTGACTGTCCCTTGTGGTGACGTTTAGCACCACAGGGTGGATGGGTGGACCGACTGATAACGTTTCCCCTTCAGCAAACACTGGGGTTTTTGCTGTGTGCCGGCCGTTCTGCTCCATGTTCGGTGTGAGATCTGGTTTATAGCGGTGCCGGTTCACGGAACCCAGAGTTGTCGTCGTCGTGAGCGTACTGGAGGAGCCTGCCTGGGGCACCTCACTGAGTGTGGTGGGGGCGTGTGGCCAGGAGAAGGCCTGGAGGCAGGAAGGAGGGGGGTTCCTGGCAGGACGTGTGCGATGGGGGAGGGGGGAGAGGTGGCAGGCAGCCTGGACAGGACGTTGGGGCCCTCTTCCTCCCAGTCCCCCTTCCTGGGATGGCTGATGTTTGTGCATTGTCGCCTGGTGCGGGAAGCCTGGAAGGGTGTCGGCATGCTTTACAGATGCGTCTTTGTGTGGACATCTCCGAAAGAAAGCTTTTCGTCACTTTTCTGGTGCACGCGTGGGTGATGTGACTAAAATTGTTTTGTGGAGGTTCCTCGGTGATCAGAAGCCGTCTGTAGTCTTGAGGCGGTGTTTGGGAGTGAGGTCTGTGTGCATGGGCGTGCGCACACGTCGTGCAGCGGCTGTGAGGTACCTAGGCAGGCCGTACGTGTGCCAGAGCGCCGGCCCTCTCGTGTGCCCGGGCCGCAGGCGGCTGAGGTCGGGGGAGAGGCAGACCGGAGTCCTGGTCTGGCCTCAGGGCTGTGCCCGGAGGGTGGAGGTGTCCCGTCCCCCTGCCCCGAGCTCTCCCTCTTCTGGAGCCTGTTTCTCTCTTCCCTTCCTCGTGCTATCAGTTTTGTTCTCTTGCTGAGCTTAGCTGTGGAGTGGGACGGCTGTTGTGAAGCCAGCTCGGCCCCACCGCGGGCTGGCAGCCGCAGCTCCCCAGCTGGGAGGGCTCCTCCCCGGCTCACCTGGGGGCTCGGGGCAGTGTTTGGAGTTGGCCGTTCCGAAGCCGGTCTTGCGCCCCGTGCCTGGGCGAGGGGACTGGCTAGACCCCTCTGCTGGAAGCGCCCCCTGGTCTGCTCCTTCCGGTCGGCCTGGATCTTTGCGTTTGCTCAGCAACTCCTGCCGTGGTCGTCGAGTTGCTGTGAGAACTTCATTTATCCTGCTCTCAACGTTTAAGACCCTACTAACTTGTTTAATTTTTCCTTTCAGACATTTGATGCAAATGATTTGTATCAGGGGCAGAATTTTAACAAGGTCCTCAGTTCCTTAGTGACTCTAAACAAAGTAACAGCAGGTAAGAATTTTTTTTATTGAACTTGAGGGGGTGGGAAGACAAAAGGGCAAAAACATTTGCTTTTCGCTTGATAAGGCAAAAATGAGCATTATTGAATTGTAAAAATAAGCTATCACATTACATATTTGGTTGTAAGTTTTGCTGTGGTATTTTTTCTTACCCGACCAACGTCTTCCTCTTAGGGCCTGGTGGATGGCTGGGGTTTTCCTTTCTGTGGGCAGAAGGATGTCTAGGTGAAACCGTAGCAGAGGAGAAACGGTTTTCATGTGGGCACACTCACGGGCTACCTTGGAGCTAGAAGCACTTTCTCTGGGTTTTTGTTAAGCTGGTGCTGATCGCAGCTCCTGTCCCGGGAGCAGACGCAGTGACTGTTCTTGAGGTGTGATGGCGACCAGGGCAGTGGCCATTGGATTGGCTCGTGAAGGGGAGCCGTGCCTGGGCCAGGCCTCCCGAGGGGGAAGACGATGGCGGGTCTGAGCCGGCCCCTCCCGCCGTGGGGGGCGCTGAATGGAGCTGGGCTTCCGGACACGGAGGGAGGGCCGGAGAGCTTCCGTGTGGATTTCTGGGAGGGAGGCCCCGCCTGCCCCCTGAGCACCGAGCAGCTCTGTCTTTAGAGAGCCAGGTGGATCAAAAAGGACTTAGTGGCTCTTGTGTTTTTAAGCCCTTTTTTCTTTCTCCATTTACTTTTATACATTTTTAGGTTCAGATTTACAGGAGCAAGTTAGACCGTGAGGTCTCTTGATAAGAAACCTCGAGTGTATTTTGTGAGAGGCTCTTGTCCTTTTCTTCCTGGCCCTTCAGATGGGGCGTAGAGGGGGGGCAGCGGAACACTGTGGGCTGCAGTCCCAGCTGGGGGTGCGCTGTGCGCAGGGACTCAGGTGCCCCTTCCTAGAACTCGTTCGCTGGGAGGGGTGTCCGGGGGCCGCCCCCTGCCTGCGCAGAGGTGTGGGGTGGGGGTGCACCACCCAGAGCCCCTGCCACCGCCTGCCACCCACCGGCAGGGCTCTTGATGTGGCTGTGTTGTCCCAGCTTGACAGTGTGGTTTAAAGTTGAAAATCCCCTGGGGCTGTTGAGGCGAAAGTATCTGGGGGAATTGGCTCAGGTGATAAGTGAGGACCTTCCGTGAGCAAGTGTGAGCAAGTGTGGGAAGGTCGGTGAGGATGTGAGGCCAGGAGGAGGGAGAGAGACCTGGATGGAGAAGGGAAGGGGGGGGTGCAGAGATGGACACAGTTAGCAGCGTCCTTCCGCTCCGTGGTTAGCAGACACTTTGGGGCATTTTGTAAAGGTTACAGGGCATCGACGCTGTCTTCTCTGTCCCATGTGGTAATGGAGGTAGCTTGGGTGTGAACGGCCAGGTTAGGGAGAGAATTGTGCAGCGGGCGTAACGCAGCGGCAGAAATCTTAGGGCTCTGGGATCGAACGGAAGAAACTGACGCAGAGCGGGCCTGATTGTGCGTCTTTGCCCTGTGGGTCCTGCCTGCCGGCTGCTTTAGTAACCACCTGAGCCGCAGACTGCGTGAGTGTCCGGGGACTGGTAGGGTCTCCTGCAGACAGGGACAAGAGTGGCAGACCCGGAGGCAGTCTGCACGTCATTGTTTAGAGGCCCCTCTGTCCCCAGGGCCTCCCTCCCTGTTGGCTGCTCAGGAGGGAGGGGGCCACCTTGGCCTTGCGGCTGCTTGCTGGGTCTCCCTGCAGCCGAAGCCCGGGTGCCAGCGTAGGGAAGATGGGCAGGGGCGGCCCTGGGCGGCTTTGGTCCGTGCCCTCGGGGGGTTGCTCCTCGTCCTGAACGTGGCCTGGATCTGACGTCTCCTGGGCATGACACCATTGTTTGCACCCCCTCTTGTGCACTAGTGTTTGTCCTGTACCCTTGAGAGCATTGGACACTTAGAGGATGTAAGGTGTTCTTGACAAAGATCTGTTTGGAAAGTTGCAAATTAAACCTGATAAACTTGGTGCTCTCCCTTTCACTGTTGACACTGGAAGGCTCTCAGATGGAAAGTTCCCCTCCTCTGTGCCCAAGAAGGGAGGGAGCAGCGGGAGGGGGGAGGGAGAACCCTGGCAGACTCTGCGCTAAGTGTGGGGCCTGCCGCAGGGCTCCGTCCCACGGCCCTGTGCTCCCAGCCTGAGCAGGAATCAGGAGTTGGACGCCTGGCTGATGAGCCGCTCAGGCGCCCCAAGGACTTCTTGCTTTTATATTGGGCAGTGCACTCTCAAATTTTGTCACTGAAGTCAGCGTGATGGAAGAGACCCTGTCTTTTTAGATCTCGCTTTTAAACGACTGAATGATAACCCAGTTGCCGCCTTGTTGAGAAAAGCATGTTCATATTTCCCTTCTACTTCTGCCACTTAAGACTCGGGGGGGTCTGTAAGGACATCACTTCGGGGATATCGATGGACACTTGCCCCTTTGCCTGGACGGAGACAGTGGGGAGTAAGGGACGTCCTGCGACCCTTCCATCGCACCGAGAGGTCCCCCGAAAGGTGGAGTCAGGCGAGAGCAGGGGCATGGCGTGTCGCCACCGTGGGCAGAATCCCCACGCAGGGCCCTCGAGGAGCTGCTGTTGTACTTGAGATGCCGAGGCCTGGGCCTTGCTGCAGTAGAGAGGTCCCGAGCAGGACCCGAGGACGGTGGCGGCGTGTTAGAGATGCTCTGGGCCGGCGAGGCCGCCTGAGGACTGGGTTTCCAGACACCGGGGTCTGTTGAGCCAGGTGGGCAGCAGGAGGGACAGACGGAAGCCCGGGGAAGTGGGCCCCTCCTGATACACGCAGCCCTGCTTGGCTCCCAGGGAACGTGGCCCTGGTCGTGCCGCAGCCTGTGTGCGTGAGGAACAGCCGCATGGGCTTTCCCGTGAGAACCTCGGACTGGCGGGTGACAGCTGACTCAGTTCTCAGACCTGGTGCAAGCCAGCCCCACAAATCTGCCAGAAAAATAGGAGGTGGACATGACTGGCTTAAGGGTGTTTCTATTTTGTTACTTACTTATTTATATTTTATTTATTAGAGAACCTGCGTTAGGGGTGGGGGAGGGGCAGAGGGCGAGGGAGAATCCCACGCAGGCTCCATGCCTGACGTGGGGCCCAGCGTGGGGCTCGATCTCACGACCCTGAGATCCTGACCTGAGCCGAAATCAAGAGTCGGCCGCTTAACTGACTGAGCCCCCCAGGTGCTCCCAGGATATTTCTAAAGAAGGCTCCCCTTATGTGTAGTAGCTTTAGGAAGTTGCTAGGTGTGTGGATCTTGGTTTGGTGATTTCCCTGGAAAGTTTCTTCCTGGCCTCATCTGTTATTTTAGTCGACTCCCTTCTAAGAAGTGGGTTGCTAACACTTACTTGCTGGTTGGCCGGAGTGCAGTGTCTCGACTCACAAAGAGACCGAGGGAGTGAGCTGTTTACTTTAGTCCTTCCGGCAGCTTTGCGAAGTAGAGTGTGGCCTCTTCGTTCTGGGGAAGGAATCCTCAGAAGGGTCTCTAGCTAAAAGCTCCAAGGGGATTTCCCTCTCTTTTTTAAGTAAGAGTCTTCCTTTTGTTGTACACAATTCCTGCTGCGTACCGCCCGAAGCTCGGTGCTGGAGAAGTGGGTGGGATGGCCCGTTGAGGGTCACTCCTGGGGGGACGCTCTGAATTTGAGAGGCTCGTGTTTTCCATGTGAAGGGGAAGGTATTAAACATTTACAAGACCTTACATTTGAGAGTTACACTCAAGGACCGATGAGTAGCTGTGTCCGGCTCATTTCTGGAGAGCCTTTTCCGTGGTGGGCGGCGTGCCCTGCTGCAACCCTGGCCTGCTTCAGTGCCTCTGCCGGGCGTCCCCCTGCCGGCGGCTCAGCGTCTTCTCTCTGCACGACCTTTTCAGACATCGGCCTGGGAAGTGACTCCGTGTGTGCCCGGCCCTCATCTCATCGGATAAAGTCTTTTGACTCCCTGGGAGCTCAGCCTTCGCACAGTCGGACTTCAAAATTGTTCCAGGGCCAGTATCGAAGCTTGGTAAGTTTGAGTTCGTGATGGGACTGTGTTGGGGAGCCGAGTGTGTGCAGGTGTGTCCAGGAAGGTGTGTGTGCCCCCGAAGCGGGTGCTGCCCAGGCCGAGGATGCTGGTGCTGTGTTTCCATTGTTCCTTTACTGGGGTGTGCTGTTTGCTGCTGCTGCTTTTGTTTTTTTTTCCCCTTTAAGATTTTATTTATTTAGTTGACAGAGATCACAAGCAGGCAGAGAGGCAGGCAGGGGGGGCGGGAAGCAGGCTCCCTGCCGAGCAGAGAGCCCGATGCGGGGCTTGATCCCAGGACCCTGAGACCATGACCTGAGCCGAAGGCAGAGGCTTAACCCACTGAGCCACCCAGGTGCCCCTGGTGTTTGCTTTTCACTACGTTATCCACATGTTACCCTTGACTGCTTCTGGGAAACTTGTGTATTTTGGGGGTTATATTTTAAGATTCTTTAGATGTGTTAATCGCCACCTAGGAAGATGGGTGCTTTACAGTGTTTCCCAGATACCTTGTATTTTATTTGCTTTGTGCAAACATACAGAAATATGGAAATAAGAAATTTCTATGTGTAAGGAAGAAATGGCTAACAGCAAAAGAATCAAAAGGTGCTCTTTCCACGCACGACCTGCAGTGCTTTCCTGAGTCAGGATGTGCTCGGCGAGGGAGGGACCCCCTTCGGATGGCTGGTGGGGATGTGGAGAAGGAACTGAAGTGAATGGTTATCCTGGGAAGTGAAGAAAAATCCACGTCTAAGTCGTTAGGATACAGGCTGTGAGCAGAGAACATCAGGTGGAACCGGGAAACCGTGCAGAGACCAAGTGCAGCGCGGCACGGGGACCGCGTGTGGACAGCCGGCCCGCCGTCCTCATACGGACGCGCAGAGCCCTCTTTGGAGCTAAAGGGTGATTGCACTCGGTCGTGTACTTTGCTTTCGCGTAGCACTTCAGTAACCTGCGTTAGGGACAGATGGTCTTGCACACGAGTCTGAAGGGAACCCAACTCCAGAGTGTCTGGGGACTGCAGCTGCGTCGTCTGCTTCGGCACAGAGAGGGAGGTTGGCTAAAGCCCATGGTGACCCTAGAGAAAGAAACTGCTTAGTAGGGTGGGGGGATTTCACTTTAATTCCTGAAGGACGGAGGGTTGAAAAGGAAGCTGCGGAAGGCAGTGTAGTTTTTACATGTTCCCGAACTTTTTGAACGCAAGCTAACTCGTTGTTGGCTGTCCTGCGGTGATGCCATGACCGTTTCTGCCCCTGTGTGTGCTGTGCTGCGCACCACTGCGGCTGCTGCCCCCGCACCCCCGAGGGCCCTCGCGGTCACCCCGCTGCCCCCACACCCCCGAGGGCCCTCGCGGTCACCCCGCTGCCCCCGCACCCCCGAGGGCCCTCGCGGTCACCCCGCGAGGCGCAGGATCTGTTAACACGAGGTGAATTCTGCAGGGCACTGTTGGAGTATTTTTGATTCTAAAATGAGGGAAAATACATGAACTACTTGAAAACCATTTTAAATTTATGTTTTATAAAATTCTTGGGGGAAAATCTAAGAAAACAGACTCCGCACTGTGGGTAAGGAAATTCCTGTTGCCTCACCCATTTACCTGTGCTAACTTTTTACTATTTTACAGCATGAGTGCATGTGAGGTGAGGGGGGCAGGGGCAGAGAGAGAATCCCAAGCAGGCTCGGCGCTGTGCTGGGGCTCAGTCCCGTGACCCTGAGATCATGACCTGAGCCGAAACCAAGAGTTGGATGCTCCCAGGCACCATTACCTGTGTCCGTTTTAACTACTTGTTTTGAGCTCCCGAAGACTAGATTGCAAGTGTATAATTTTAGGTAAAATGCAGTTAAACGTAACATTGAATAGTGAATGTTACTGGCATCACGATACCATAGGATTAATTTTTAATGAGCTGGAGAAATTTTAAGTTACCCCAGAAATAAAAAGCCCTCTCCCATGCCTCCTGTTTGGCGACTGTGGTTGGAAGAGACCCCATCAGCTGCTGGCGAGAGGGGCAGGGCAAGGCTTCTGTTACCGCACTGCATGAAGATGACCTTGGCCTCTAGACTTTTCTGCAGGCATTCGTAGAACTTGGAACTGTCTCGGATTAAAAATTACAGTAAGGATGGCCACATTTTTAAAGTTGGGTGATGAGCACCATAAAGAGAAATTACTTTCTTAATTTCATTTATAATCATGTCAAAAAGGATAGAAAAGGAATAAACGTGATCCAGGAGGTGAAACACCTGTACTCTGAACACTGTGAAACCGTGAAAGCACTTGACATCGTCGACACGATGCCAATGGAAACAGCCTCCTGGATGAGAGGAGTCCGTGCGGTTCGCGTGCCCACGCAGCCCCCAGAGCAGGCTGCACACTCGGTGCGGTGCCCATCGGGATCCCAGGAGCTGGTCCCAAAACTAGAACAAGTCCTACTGCAGTTTGTGTGGAGCCACGAAAGAGTTGGAGTAGCCAAGGCGGTTTTGAGGGAGAACAACGCCAGAGGTATCAGAGTCCCTGATTTCAGGGTACGGTACCGTGTCCGCACAAGAGGAGGCACAGGTCAGTGGGACAGAGCTGGGAGCCAGGAAGGAGCCTGCAGCTCTGTGTCTAATGTAAGTAAATGTGCTGGCCGTCTATGGCAGAGGAGCCGAGAATATGCAGCGGGGAAGGCGCTCTCTTCACACAGTGCTGTTGGGAAAACTTAGAGCATCCACAAAAACCAACTCAGTGGGTTAAAGATCTAAATGTGAGACCTGAAATAATAAGACTCCTAGAAGAAAACAAAGGCAGTAATTTCTTTGACAGTGGCCAGAGAAACCTTTTTCTTGGTAGGTTCCTCAGGCAAGGGAAACAAAAAACTATTAGGAGTACAGCAAAATAAATAGCTTTATCACAGCTAAGGAGCCATCAACAAATGACTTGCTGAAAGGGAGAAGTTATGTAGAAGTGGACGTATCTGATAAAGGGTTAGTGTCTAAAGTACAGTAAGAATTTACAGAAATGAACATCAAACAGTTCGATTACAAATGGGCAGAGGACCCAAATAGACATTTTCCCAAAAACCTACAGGTGGCCGAAGACCCATGAGATGCTGGACGTCACTAACTGTCACAGACTCGCATCTCAGAACCACGGTGTGAGAGGACCCTTCACCTCAGTTGGAATACCTGGGATCGGGAAGACCATTGACAGGTGTTGGTGAGGATGTGGGGGAGGGGAGCCCTCAGGCCCTGTTGATGGCCGTGGAAAGTAGTGCGGCCACCGTGGGAAATAGTATCAGGGTCTTCAGATTGAAAATAGAAATACGGTGTGACCAGTAACTCCGCTCTGAGTATGTGCCCAAAAAAAAAACAAACACTAACTGAAAAAGATACATGCACCTCTGTATTTATTGCAGCATTATTTGCAAAAGTAAGGTATAGAAGCAAGCTGAGTATCCATAGAGGAGTAAAGATCACGTGTATATTCACCATGAAGTATTAACTCAGCTGTAAAGGGTAAAATCTTACCATTTGCAGTAACATGGATGGGCCTAGAGGGTGTAATGATGAGTGAAAATAAGTCAGAGAAAGACAAGTACCACCTTAGTCCACTTACATGGGGTATCTGAAAAACGGAATAAAAAGCAAAACAAAGCCACAGAGAACAAACTGATGGCCGTCAGAGGGGGTGGGGAGTGCGGAGCGGGCGGGAGGAAGGGGGAGAAGAACAGCTTGGTGACACGAGGGTCTCCAGCTCCCGTCACCTTCCACGTCGCTCGAAGTTTTCCACGGTGAGCTAGAAACAGTTCGTGGTTTCCTGAACAGGAGTTTTGTGACCTCCCGATTGTGTGGCACAGCCCTTCCCAAGGCGAGGGGCGGGGCTCTGCGGGTGCTCTCGTAGAGCCCTTGGGCGCACATCCTGACTGCGCACTTGCCCCTCCGCTTGGGCGGGTCTCGCCCGACTGCCCCCTTGGGCCTTGCTGTCCGCGTCATCTTGTTTCTGGGTCTCTGAATCCGTCTGTTCCTGGACAGGTTTCCTGCTTGTGAGGGAGGCACGTTTGAGCGGTTCTAGTGTTTTGTTTGCACTAACCTGGAAGCTTCCCTTGGCACTTCCCTGTTGCTTCCCGATTATTCTTTTCTGGGGGTGCCTTGTCCCCGCTCCCACCAGCAGCCTGGGCTGAGCTCTCTGGGCCCCTGTGCTGCACGCCGGACCCCTCCCCCAGACGGAGGGCCTCCGGAACGGCCCTGGTGCGTGGGGGCCTCAGGCTGCGACCTGGGTCTTGTTTGTCCTCCTGTCCGAGGCTGACTTCATCCTTTCTTGGTGAGTAAACCGCACTGACTGCTTTGGGGATTCCTCCTGTCCCTCTGTGCCCTGAGTTTTCATCCCTTGACTCCTGGTAAGTATGACTGTGGGCTCCCAGGTTTCCCCTCCACGTGTGGGGAGAATAGTCAGATGAGGAGGGGACGTGGGTGCTCCTGTCACCTTTCACTCACCTCACGTGAGCCCTTAAAACACTCCTGGCCCCTGTGGTCCCTGCTGCCTCCTGGGACTGGTCGCTGAGCTCTAGAATGGTCTCTGAGGCACGGAAGACTGTATATCTGTGCGTTCCTCACGGCTCAAGTCTTCCCAGTCCCTCTGTCCAGTGAGCATGGGGTGCTGGGCCGGTCCAGTGTGCTGGACGTCACCAGCCCTGAGCGCTCTCAGACCTTTCTGCACGTCTGAAAGTAGCGCGTGTCTGACGGCCGACGGCGCGTCCTGACGGCGTGTGGGGTACAGAGGGGCTTCGTCTGGTTGCTGGCGTCTTCTGTTCTTCTGGCCTCGTCTCCGGGTATATTCTGAGGAGACAAGCTTAGAGAGGTCGTGCTTCCACAAGGTCACCGGACTGGGAGAAGTACTAGCCGTTGGGGTAGAAGTTGGGTCTTTCCTTGACGGGCTTTTCTTCTGTCAGTGAGATATCCGTACTTGAGGGAGCGGAGGATGCGGTTCATGTGAAGGCTCCGGAACACCCTGGTTTTGGGTTATTCGGCCGGCTTCAGGATGTGGGACCGAAGAAACCGCTCGCGGAAGGTCTGGGTGTGCGTGTTGACGGGCGGGCCTCTGTAGGCATTAGGAGGTGGTGCGTAAGAACGGATGTGGTGGGGAAGCTTCCCGCTCCCAGAGGAGGTACCGTACGCGTGCCGCACAGTTGCCTCCCCTCACGGACCTGACACCTCCATCGAGGACGGCAGCTTGATGAGTTTCTGTAGGTTGCACATTCCCGTGTAAGATCCACAAAAGAACTGAGCAGCGTCACCTTTGCTAGGTCTGCCTTTCCCAAAGGCCTCTGCTGTCCTGACGTCGGATCGGGAAGACGAGCTGGACTTGTTTTGTGGTCGACATATGTGGAATTGACGCGTATACTCGTGTGAGTGGCAGCTTTTACTTAGCCCGTTACATCGCGGGCTGTCGCCAGTGTCTGTTTGAACCCAGAGACCCGACGAGCTCTAGTTGCAGGAGCACTTTTAAAAAGGGGAAGAAGAGAAATCCGAAATAAGAGCGTGG
>CM053605.1:165920378-165958365 GCA_028646535.1 Procyon lotor
GCACCTGGGTGGCTCAGTCGTTAAGCGTCTGCCTTCGGCCCAGGTCAGATCCCAGGGGCCTGGGATCGAGCCCCGCATCGGGCTCTCTGCTCTGCGGGAAGCCTGCTTCTCCCGCTACCATTCCCTCTGCTTGTGTTCCCTCTCTCGCTGTGTTTCTCTCTGTCAAATAAATAAAATCTTTAAAAAAAAAAAAAAAAAGAGCGTGGTTAAATCCCTCCTTGCGGTTTCCTGGCCCCAGCGGTGGTGACTCGAGCACTCGTCCGCGCGGATGGTGTGTCCCCTCGCATCCCGCTTTTGGCATCGTGCTCTCAGCAGCGCTCCTTAGAACAGTGTCTTACTTTTGTGTCTCTAGTAGGTGCTGACCCAGTGGGTGGCTGTGGAATCAGGAATTTAGACGGACTAGGCTGGCTGCCTGGCGGCCTGTCCCCAGGGCCCCTGTCCTTCCGCTGTGGAGTGGGGGTTTCTCTAACGTGTGCCCGACTGCAGAGAGTTTGCAGTTAGGGGGATGCGGGGGGAGAGTGCAGCTGTGTAGTTGTGTCACGTTCCGGTCTCCGTGGTGCCTGGAGAGGGCCTCAGCGCTGCTCGTCGAGCTGAGGTGGATGGGCTGGCTGCGGGGCCGTTCTGGGGGGCGGTTTGGCCTCCGAAGGTCCCGCTCTGTGCGTGTGCCTGGTTACGTGTGGTACTCCTTGCGGACGCCGGTCACCAGGATCAGCTCCCTGCGGACTTCACACCAGGCCGGCTTGCCCAGGGCGGTCGCCGAGGGGAGGATGCTGGCGGGCAACCTGTGCTGCGTCTCTCAGTGTGCAAGCGCCCAAGACGATTTCCTTGCTGGCCTTCTAAGCATTAAGTGTGCAGTAGGTAGGAAGTGTTTAATTTACTAGATGAAACATTTAATGGATGTATTTAAACGAGTCAATTTTTGTGACTTATAGTAACGTGAAGTACACAAGTATTAAACACCCGAGGAGCCGTCTGCCCCCCCTGAAGCCCCGTCCCACTGTTTGTGCTTCTCTTTCTGTTTGGTGACACGTGCACCTCGTTTGGAATTGGGACCTTTAGGACTTGGGGCAGGAGGAGCCAGGTGGCCAGCCACTTCCCGTCTCTCCCACTGTCTCAGTAAATGCCTGTATGAAGCTTGATCTCTTAAACCTCCCGTGCTGTGAGGGTCTCACACTGAGACCCAGGCCTGTACCTTCCTCCTGGCTGGGTTTCCCTCGTGGCTTCTGTTGGGTCCGGTTGGTGTAACGTCACCACGTCCCAGACCCACAGCGTGGCCGGACGTCTGCTGTGACTGTTTGTCCTTTCCTGACCACGTTTTGTTGTCTAGAACTAGTAATTGTTGCCTGCTGGAGCTTGCTGTGCACCCTTGCAGACTGCAGCCCTGGGCTTCTGCCTGTTTCTAAGAGTCTCCTGTGCATCCAGACCTGGGAGCATTTTTCACTCCTTCCCCGGGAGCTCCCCTGCAGCCTTGTGGCCGCCGCAGGAGCTATCCTCTTGGGTCACCCTCCCCTCCCTCTGACCCCTGCCCTTCCCTCCTCTTCTGTAGAGAAGGCAGAGTCTTCTGCTCTTCTCTGGCTGATTCCCCTATTGTGGAACACAGGTCTCAGGAATGTCATGAGGAGCGCGGCTCCCTGGGGTATGGGATGTCCTTCCGCGTCCCCGTGGACTCCTGGGGGTAGGAGAGGGCACGGCCCGTCAGCGGGTGAGTGGGTCTGCCCGCTGCCCCTCTTTCGCTCCTTTCACCAGGAGATCAGGCTGTCTTGGGGGGATGTGTTTAGTTTACTTCTCTTGGTAGTTCCCAGTGGCAAGCCTCTCCCGAACCCATTCTCAGATAGATGGAAATAAAAAGAAATGCTAGCCTGTCTGCCTCCTCCTCCCCACCTTTCAGAGATGGGCACGTGTGCTTGATCTCTGAGGAAAAAATGCAAATGAAAAGGAGATACCGTTTCTTGCCAGCAGTTGGGCACAAATAAAAATGGTGGGTGATATTCAGTGCTGGTGACCGTTCAAAGAGCCTGCTTTTCGATGCTGTTGGTGGGAATGTAGCTGGCTATGCGTAGAGCCTCTCTGGGGGGCAGTTTAGAAATTGGTACTAAAATTTAGACCGTGTCATATGTATTTTCTGACCTGAATTAAATATAGAGGCTTTTTGACAGGCGTGTTCAAAGATGGGCAGATAGTTTCAGTGCAGCCTTGTTTGCAGTGGGAGAGCAGTAGAAGTAACCCTCAATCCAGTGATGCAGAATGAGAAATGGCACAGCCGTACGGGTCACTTACACAGTTAACTAAAGTAATTATAATGCTAGAAATGACCACACTGTGTTAACTCTTGATAAGTTGTAGAGATACTCCATATAACGTGATGTAAGTGCATGTATGAAAGTGTGTCATGTTGACGTAGGCCTAACCTTGGCCAGAATAAGCCTTTCAGACCCTGAAGAGGGTTTCCTCTGGGACTGGGACTGGATGCTGGTGGTCGGGGTGCCCGGCCGGAGGCCCCCACCCTGCTTCTCTACTCGAGCGCTTTTTCTGCTGTTGGAATGGGGCAGTTACCCTCCCTTCATACTAGTCAGACGTCATCTGACTTTATGTGAAGTAGACTCCATGAAAATTTTCTCCCCTTCTCCCCTTTTTAGGACATGACCGACAATAGCAACAACCAACTGGTAGTGAGAGCCAAGTTCAACTTCCAGCAGACCAATGAGGACGAGCTCTCCTTTACGAAGGGAGACGTCATCCATGTGACGCGGGTGGAGGAAGGCGGCTGGTGGGAGGGCACGCACAACGGCAGGACCGGCTGGTTTCCCAGCAACTACGTGCGGGAGATCAAGCCCAGCGGTAAGTGGGGCCCTGGCGGAGGGGCTGCTGCCTGTCCCCGCGCTGCCCGTGCGGAGCTCCTCTCTGGGTGAACTTGGGGGGATGGCCCTGGGCGGAGGGGTCACACTCTTGCCCGCCGCTTCTCCAGCCAAATGATCCTGACTTCCCACCGCCTCGGGGTGCTGGCGTGAAGGGTCCGGCCTTAGAAGCAGCATTTCATTTGGTCATTATAATCTGTTTAGAATAAAGACTTGGGATTTGCCGTATCACAGGCTGTTAGTTTTTATTGCTACAAGTGCTTTCGGCAATGACGTATGATTTGTTTTTCTTTGCATTTGTATGGTATTTTAAAATGCATCACTTATGTTTCCTGTAATTAACGTTATTGACTTCTAAAAAGTTATTCAGAGGCTGATACTATTTTGAAGGGCATAGTATTACTACGTAGTTGCATTTACTTCATTTCCGTATGTGATTTTTGAGGAATTAGAGGTTCTGAGGCCTCGGGGCTGTGCCTTCTGTCGGAGGGGTGTGGCTGTGACAGTTCTCTGCGCCCCGCAGTGTCCTGCTTGGGGCTGGGCCGGGGTGGTGGCTGTCCTTCTGAGCATGTGTTGCATCCTGGCCCATGTCAGGAGTCAGCGTTCACTGTGTACAAGGACTGCCGGGTTTATGGATGCGGCCGTGGAGTTCCTGAGCACACACACAGGTGACCCTTGAACAACGTGGGCTTAGGGGAGCCGACTCGGCTGCGCAGCCCCAAATCTGTGTAAGTCAGATACCCCCCAAAACTTAACTGCTCGTAGCGTGTTGTTGACCTGGCATGGGTCATTTACAGATGAAATAAACAGTTTATTTCATTTACGGATGAAATCAGCAGTTGGCAGACATGCATTTTGTAGGTCCTCGTGTACTCTCCCCTTCCAGTCACGTTCAAGGAGGCATTGCTGAGAAAGAGGAGACTGAGGAGCACCCACGTGGCAGTGGGCCCTGCACCTCCAGCCTGTGTTGTGCAGGGGCCCGTCGTGTGGGACCCTTGTGCTGCCGCAGACTTGGTGCTGAGGCCCCCCAGCCCTTCTGGCCCCGTGGGTGGTGTCGGAGCAGTTCGGTGACCTCGCTTAGCGCTCCCAGAGCCCTGCGAGTTTTCTAGCGATAAGAGCACTGGGGGCATCTCTTGTCATCTCTTGTTCTCGTACTTGGTCTTTGACCCTAGTTCCTGACACAGAGCTCCCAGACCCTGGTAATTTCCTGAGTCCAGAACCAGGGGGCAGACCGACAAGTTTTTCTATTTCAGAACCACAGTTTGCTTATCCTTTCATTTGTTGCTGGACATTTGGGTTGTTTCTACCTTTTGCTGTTGTGAGTAGTGCTGTTGGGAACCTGGGTGAGAGCTGCATGACTCCTCTCCACCCTGTTGGCTGTGCGCCTCGGGGTGCAGTTGCTGGTTTCTGGGGTGACTGCGACCCCCGAGGAGCCACCTTGCTGCTCCCCCCGGCAGTGCACAACGGTTCCGGTTTCTCTGTGTCCTTGACTACACTTGTTTTTTTTTTTTGACGACACTTGTTTTTTGTTTGTTTGTTTGTTTTTGATAGTAGTTGGATGTGAAATGGTACCTCACTGTTGCTGTTTTCTCTTGTTGAGCACAAAACAGCATCTTCATGACACTGAAGGTCACAGTAGGTAAGTGTCTTTGTTGCTTCTGTTCTGGTTACCCTATGAAGTGCTTTATTGTGGCCTCATTTGGTCCTCACCACAACCCCGGAAGATGTGGGGATGGTCCGGTTCTAGGGCCCAAATCCCCCTTTTCATCCATGCAGATGTGTAGGCAGCTGAGCACGCAGCAGTGGCATTGGGCTGATAGGCTGTCGCCTTCCTCTTACAGACTCAGCTGCTGGGCTGGACTTGCCAGTAGAGCCCTGGTCAGGTCCGGGGAGGGGCCGAGCCCGGGCTCTGAGCCCAGCTCCTGGCTAGTCCCTTGGTCCGATGGGTCATCCTGGGGCCCAGAGTGCTGCCCAGGGCCATTCCCAGGGGGACACGAGTTGGGGAAGGGAGAGGGGAAGGTAAGGTGGTCTTTGCCTTTTGCCAGTGAGGGCCAGGGGGCCACAGAGCTGGTGCGGGGGCTGCCGTCAGGGCAGAGCCTGAATGGGCCCGTCTCTGTTGAATCTGGGCCGTGAGTCCTGCTATGAATGACTTATTTATTTTTAAAGACTTTATTTGAGAGAGTGAGAGAGACCACGGCAGGGGTGGGTGGCAGAGGGAGAGGGAGAAGCAGACTCCCCGCTGAGCGTGGAGCCTGATGTGGGGCTCGATCCCAGGACCCTGAGATCATGACGAATGAAGGCAGACTCTTCACAGACTGAGCCCCCCAGGTGTCTGAGGAAGGACTCATTTTAATGGGAATCTTGGGCTGACTTTGAGTTGTCACAGAAGAGTGCAGGTGAGTTTTTACTTGTCAGGTGTTTCTGTCCCCATGGAGTTCTGAGAGTCACCCTTTGACAGTTACGTGGAAGAGATTGTCCGTGAGTGTCAGCGTCCTCGTCAGGTGACTTTGGGAGTCGTTTCCTGAAGGACTTGGGCTTGTGCGGTGTCACCGCCGGCAGTAGGTGGCTTCACGGAGTGCCGTCACCCTTGTGAAGTCTGCTGGTGCCGCACCAGCACCTTGCTCTGGGGGGCGTGGGGGACAGATGCCACGCTAAGAACAAGTGGCCGTTACATGGGGTGTGGGGGGCACGGGTGGAGTTGACGTGAGGAAGAAGAGTATTTAAAAGGGCACCCGGCTGGCTTGGTCAGTGGAGTGTGTGACTCTTGATCTCGGGATCGTGCATTTGAGCCCCACGTCGGGTGCAGAGATCATTTAGAAATAAAATCTTTAAAAAAGAAAGCCACTGCGTGTCTTTGTTGACTTATGTCAGGGGTGACTGCGTCCTGTTCGGCCAGTTTTTACATCTTACCCTGTGTTTCTCTGTGCACGCGCTTGACAGAGACCCTTTTCAACACGTATGTCACCACATTGGGTCACATGGAATCCCTGGGTTTGTACTGAATGGAGTCAAGTAACTGGAAGACTTGCTGTTTTTCTGTTTATTGTTTAAAAGAGCACGTTTGCTCTGATTGGTGGTCCGTCGTGCTGTGTTCTCTGACGGTCGGACTAGAGGGATGACCTCCTGCGCTGTGCTCACAGATTATCTGAGTATGTTCTAAGAAAGTTTATCCCTTTCTGAGTTTAGATGGGGGCGTTTGAGACAGACGGGAAATTCTGTTTTTACTCTGTCACCTTACAACAGTGGAGAGCTCAAGGGTCACGATGACCTGCTAGTATTGTATTCCTCAGTAATTTCTGTGACTTTCTGATTTTGGACAAGGATTCCATTTTGGAAGGATGTGTTTCAGATAAGCATTGTAATTCACAGTGTAATTCTTCATTTTCTTTAAACAAAATGTGCCGGGTCTACCAGGCAGTCATGTAGGATCATTGCCTTGTAAAACAAAAATATGGACGTCCTTTAAATTGTGAGTTTCTCCTCATTACGATTCTGACTCATAAATCTTGTTCTTGACTAAACACACCCGGCGTCTGCCTCTCAGTGACCCCTTCTGGGCTGCCTTGAGGTAAGTGCTCAAGAACGTCTACTTGATCTGTTGCCCTTGGAAGTGTGAGTGGCCGTGAGCGTTCGGCCTCGTAGCTGCAGACCGCAGCCTTCCTGGGGGCTTCACCTGTGTAGGCATGTGCTCTTGACCTGTGTGTGCTGTCTTGTTTCAAATGCCCTTCCTTGAAGACCAGTATCCGCCCAAGGGGATTTCCAAAGCTTGCCTAGAGTGTGGCAGGTACCCCCTGCTATTTAGCATTTAATTTCCATGCATATTGTTTTGATATGTAAAAACTATGGAATTCTGCTTTTTGTACACTCCAAAAGGGGCATATTTTATGCACGTTCACTGAAGAAGTTTTTAAATTAAAGACCGGGAGCGCCTGGGTGGCTCAGTGCGTTAAAGCCTCTGCCTTCGGCTCAGGTCATGATCTCAGGGTCCGGGGATCGAGCCCCACATCAGGCTCTCTGCTCAGCGGGGAGTCTGCTTCCCCCTCTCTGTCTGCCTCTCTGCCTACTTGTGATCTCTTTCTTTCTGTCAAATAAGTAAGTAAAATCTTTAAAAAAAAAAAAAAAATTAGAGACCGAAGGAGAGAAGCAATAAGGCGGGTCGTCCTGGAGGGGTGGGAGGGACGCTGCTGGGTGCCGCTGTTGGGTTGGCCAGTAGTCGGCCTCGCTGCAGGTCATGCTTCCTTTTGACATCAAAAAGTGACCCAAAACGCAAATTGGGTTTAATTTCCTTGTGGAAGAACAGTGTTATGAATATAATCTTCAGGGGAAGGGACAGAGGTAACAAGTTTGTTTTTGTATTGCTGGAAGTAAGTGTGTGTGCGTGCGATGTTAGGTTTCTGAGGGCCCCCAGGATGAGACTGCTCTAGAGGGGGGCCTGGCTGCTCCTTCTACCAGATGCAGGTATGATAACAGGTGAGAAGAGTTCTTCCACGTAAGATTTTACCTCTGACGCACGTGTGGGGAACCCGGCATGTCGTGCGGAGGGGTCTGGGATATGAGGGTATGGAATCTTCTCGGGATGTGGGAGCGAGGGTTCCTCCAGATTAACGCAGCCTGGCTCTCCCAAACAGCTGTGTCGGCAGCTGCTGTAGGGGCTGTGCTGTGCGTGGGTGTGGCCGTATTTGCGCAGCCGATTGAACATGTTCAAGGGCATGTCCCCTAGTGCAGCTGACATTTAGTGCTTTGGGGTCAGAGCTGATAGTCCTCTGGTATTAGGGGTGTTCTTCTGAAGTTCTGTGTTCGCTTATCACACAGTCGGGCAGTAGGAGCCTGTAAAGACCGAGCAAGGAGGACAGACGCCCCCGGGGATGGAATTGGCGGTCCCGCTCTGCCTGCCTCCGCGTCCGCCCCACAGCTGCTCCCCAGCCCCCGCCCACATGCTGGGACCGTGTGGATGTGTGTCCCCGGCACGCTCGCCCTGGGCGCCTCGGCTTCCCCTCCCTCTTCCTCGGAAGCCTGGATGTTACATTTTCTTCTCCCGCTGCTTTCCTTCGTGGGTACTGCTCCACAGTAAGCCTGGGGGTGCTCGGCTGTGAGCCGCTCCGTAACACGAGCACCCCCCTCGACCTGTCTCCACCCGTCCGTTCTGCCTCTGGTCAGCCGCATTTCCCACGTGCCGTCAGCCCGCCTGTTAGGGGGGCCCTGGGTGTCCAGGCGGCAGGTGCTTGAGTGAGCTCTTGTGGGAGCTGGGAGAGTAACCGTGAGAAAGCCGAAAGGCCTTTCCAGAGATCAGGAAGCTGGCCCGTGGCTCCCTGAGTAGGAAACGAGGCGGGGCGGACAGGTGAGAAGGGGAGTGTCCCCTGGGCACTCTGCTGGCCTTAAGTAAGGGACTCGGAGGCAGAAGGGGGCGCACGCTGCGTAGTCTTCCTGGGCTCCCCGGGCTCCCTGAGCCAGCTGCCGAAAACCGTCGCGGCGCCGGGGTTGAGTCTGGGCCAGTCCCACTGCAGCTGGGCGCCGGCGGCTGGGAGTGTAACTCCTGGGGGCTGGGTCTGAAAGTCTGGCTCCGACGGACACTGTGGGGTGCTGACGGGCGATTGCTGGCACCTGGGGGGGTCCTGCACGATGCTCCCAGGAAGGAAGAGGGGCAGTCTAAAGGTTAACTGTTGAAACTACAGAAGGGCGCGTGTGCGTCGTTCTCTCTGCTGTGGAAGCTTCTAGAATTGAGTTGCAGAAAAGCAGGGGCGGTGTAGTGCTAATGCGGAGGTGCCCGAGCGGCTGCTGCTGGCACGAGACCCCTCCAAGAGCAGGGAGGGCGCGGGACAAGATACCGCCCGGTCGAGGGCGCTGTGGCAGTGAGGAGGCTGCGGACGGTGGGATGAACCCGCACAGAGTGGGTGATGGCACCCGGCGTGGGGACTCGCAGACGAGGTGACGGCCTTCGCGCGGAAGATAGGAAGAGCAAGTGGGACTCGTCCGCGCTCAGGGCTGACTGCAGGCTGTCGGTCCCTCTGCCGCCATGGACGAAGGGGCAGCCGTGTGAGCTTTCGGAGCCGTTATTCCCAGCCGGCCTCTTCTGTGAGCGTTCTTACTCCGAAAGCAGTCACAGAACGAAGCCCGTGACGGCTGAGTCACAGGCGATGCCTGTGTTTGACCGCCTTTGCCTGTAGTCAGGGCGAGGGCTCTTGTGACAGGAGCGCCCCCTCCTTCGGGGTCCCGCTTTTCCTGGTCTGTTCCTGCCGTCCGCCAAGGCCCTGAAGCAGCGACGGGTGTCGGGGGTCACTCAGCTCGCTTCCTCAGTGGCATTTTATCTCCTCAAGCCCTCCCCTCCCTGGGTGAGTACAAGACAGGGTGACTTTAGTAGAGTCTGTTGGTAGGGTTTTAGTTAATCTCTCAGTGGTTCTAACCTACAAACTAAACTTCATCATAGGTCTGCACGTGGAGGAAAAATTGTGGCATGTGTAGGGTTCGGTATCGTCAGTTGCGGGCATTTTCCCGGGTCTTGGGACCTAGACTCACCGGTGTGGGAGGCCCCCCAAGCGCGCCCACCTTCAGTGCTGGTTGGGGGCACCGTGCGCCCTCGTGCCCGCACGTCTCTGCTTCTGGAGAGCGTCTTCTCCCGTAACGCCGCCTGCTCGCTGCTTTTGCTTTCTCCCAAAAATCCCATTCGATAGCTCATTGTGCCCTCTCTAGCTTTTAATCTGTTTTTCCTGTGCTCTGTCTCGCTGGCCCTCCTTCACCTGGGTCCGCCCCTCACCGGCAGCTCGGCTGTCCATCCAGGTCCACCGTAGTGACCACAGCGTCCACTTCTGGGGATTGTTCCATTGTTTCCAGGCGGTTTTTCCTGGTGCCTTTATTTTTCATTATGGTTCTTTCCTTGCAGGCGTTTTAAGCACGTACTGTGTAGTCACCTAGGTGGCCGCGTCTCCAGGTCTCGGCACTGATTTCCCCTGCACGTCCTGTCTGTTGACACTCTGGGCTCAGGTCTTCGTCAGCTCACACTTTCTTGTCACAGATCTGTGTCTAGGGGCTCGGGGGTACCTGTGTACCCTGGGCTGCAGAAGTGTTCCCCCAGAGAGGAGCACTGGCTCCCCGACGGGCTCTCGGCGTTTGGTCGCCCCGGCAAACCCTGGTGGGCCCCTGGGGCTTGTGTGGATTCGGGCCACATCCCGCGGCAGGTCAGGCTCCGGCTTTGATCCCTCCCGTCCTCTCAGCCCTCGGCCTTGCTGTTTCTCTGGGTCTGTGGGCAGGGGCTTTAGGCTTCTCCCTCTCAGCCCTGAGGGTTACAAGAGGTCCTCAGTCTCAGCCCCGGGGGGCTGTCAGTGCCGCTAGGGGTTCCCCCCCCCCTTGCTCATTTAGCACATCTTGTTTCAATATTCTTATTTTTGGCATTTATAGTTTATCGCAAGAAAGGGAAGATCTGCATCCTCTGGCCCCTGGAAGGGCAGCATGAAATTACATTCTCATGGTTTCCCTGCCCCGCAATCATAGTGGACTGTGTCCATGCTTAACTATCAAGTGGGCAAAAAGTGGGTTGTTTGGTATTTGTTTTTTAAGGATGCTGGGAAGGCTGAGTATTTTCTAAAGTTTCCTTTGCACATTTTTTTTTATGATTGGCCATAACTTCATGTCTGCTATGTTACACTTTAATGTGTGTACGTTTTGTTGTCTTTGTTTTTCGGGGATGTGGGGGTAGGGAGAAAGTGCTAGAAGGCTCCCTAAGGTTGCAAGGGAGTTCCTACGGTAAACTGGGAACCTAGGCTCCTGTCGCTACTCCACTGAGGAAGTGTCCCCTCCAGGCATGAGTGTCCTGAGAGTCTCGGCACCGGGATGAGTGTGGAGCAGGCCGTCGTGTGGCCGTTAGCGGGGAGCCTGCTGAGCCCTCTGCCTCGGCCCCGTGTCGCTAGCTGGCTGGGGCCGCGGGCGTCGGCGGCAGGTCGGCTTCCTTACCGGGGCGCCTCGCGCTTGGCGGCACTGCGAGCCCACACAGCTCCTGCGGGAGGCTGCCCAGTGCTGGCCCTTCTAACGTCAGGGTCCTCGGCCGGGAATGGCACACGAGGTCGGGGCAGATGTTCACAAGCCCTCCGGTCCCGGGAAGGGCCCTGCAGCAGCTGGCAAAGCTGTGGATTCCCTCTTGGGAAAGGGAGAAAAGACCCAGTGCTGGGCCTCCCCCTACGCTGTCTGGCTGTCTGCTCTGTCTTTACACAGTGTTAGTGGCCTGGGACGTCCTTTAAAGAAGCTTCTTCCCCGTAGTTCTCCCGGTGGGTAAATTGGATACTGTTACCTGTGGTGTTGGGAGGTGTGTCTTAAGTGAAATGCGGCAGTTGGCAAATGATTGGCGTTTAAAATTGACAGCAAGATCAAGGTGGTGCCTGCGTGTTGGGAATTGCGGTCTCCCTGGCTGCCTAGGCACCGGTGCTCTCCCCTTTACCTGTGTTTGTATTCGTCCCGCGATTGTGGGTGTGAAAGATGAAGAGACATCGTCCAGGTGAACGCGTGTGTTTTCTTCTGAGCTCACACACCTACCTGCAGACACGAGATTGGGGAGGAAAGGGTGGTAGTTAGGGCAGTTGGGCAATTCCTAGGGGTCCCCCCTGAACCTCTCACTCAGTTCTCTTTTCCATCCTGTGGGCAGAGAACAGAATTCTTTCAACTGGGATGACACCCGTTTCGTTCTGTTTTCATCATCTGGCAGACCTTTACGGCGCGGCCCTGGAGTGTGGCTTAGGTGGCCAGGTGCACGGGAGGGGCAGGGCCCGCAGTGCGTGTGTATTTTAGGCCTTTGGGGTTTCTGTTGCTAGGAAGCTAACGGCGGTACTGGGCCGGCAGCTGGAGTTAGTGTTTGCGGAAGTGTTGTAGAGATTGTGGACGGGCTGCTGGGAGGGCGCTGAGCACAGCGTACCGAGGACAGAACGTCAGTTTACACAGGGGAGGTGGATGGGGACCGTACGAGCCGCCTCCCGTAGGACATGCTCCCCGGGACTCCCCCTTGCCCTTGCTCCCCACCAGCCCCAGGGCCTTGGAGGAGGACCGGTGGGCAACGTGCACGTCCCCTCTGAGAGCCCTGTTCGCAGTTAGCAGACGCTGCTTTGATACCTGTTATGTGGAGTTAAAGCTGGGCCACGTACAGACACGTGCCTCCTTGCAGTCCTAGGACCGCATTCACGGTCGTCTCTGGTGCACACAGTCTTCAGGCTTCCTGATGTTTTGTTTTCTGCCCCTGCTTGGCATGGCTTTCCTTCTTTGCTTGTCACTTGGAGGCAGATCCTGCTTGTTCAGAGAGACTTGCGCCCTGAGTGCTCTGGATTCCTGTGCTCTAGTCCAGACTGGGGGTCGCTGATATTGTCTCTGATTCTGTTCCCCTGGTGTTTTATCTTTACTATGCTCCTGAGTCGTGGGGGTAGCTTTGCTGGTGTTCTTTTACCTGCTGTCAGTAGCGGAGCACAATGTGTCAGACGTCGAACCTGAGCAGGGTGTATTGGGGGAGTGTGCGGGCCGGGGGGACGCTGGCTCCCTGAGCTCAGGGGCTGAGTGTGAGGGGGTGTCTCTGTTCTCTCTTTAGCTTCCCTTTTGGGTTGGTCGTCTCGGCGGAGGCCCCTGGACCAGTAGCTCTGGGCTGTGTGGGGCTCGTGTGTTTGGGGGTCTCGAGTGCTGGTCAGTAAAATTGTGTTAAATTTCTGTTTCAGAAAAGCCCGTGTCGCCCAAGTCAGGAACACTGAAGAGCCCTCCCAAGGGATTTGACACTACTGCCATTAACAAAAGCTATTACAATGTGGTGAGTAATTGCAAAACCTGTTTTAACTTGTTTTTTTGAATGTCTGTACAACTCTGATGTAGAATGTAAGTAAACTACGTAGAGCGTGAGGGAGGGTAGAAAAATCGCCCATTAGTGGCTGCACAGTTACAGTCACCACTAACATTCTGGTGTTTTCTCTTCTCATTTCTCTTTTATAATCTTCTGTTTTTGTTTCAATACTTACGTAGAATCGTGCCTTTTTTGTCACATACTGTAGGATCCCCTCCTCCCATTTCCAGTCTTCAAAAGGCACACGATGTGGATTCAGGCCTCTACAGGCATCAAGTGGCATTGTATTTGTACTTAGGAGTGTAGGTACTTCAGGTCAATTACTGTTTCCGTTGACTTGTGTCTTCGCACAGTCTTCCCCGGGATTGCTGAACAGACCTATCGGATAGCACGGACTCACAGGAGGGGGTCTCCCCGAACACAGTCAAGATGAGTGTTTTAGAGTCTAAAACTGCATTTGAAACTTGACACTTTGTGAACCTAAAAAATACCTGTGAAGTCTAGTCTGATCGGTCCCTAAACCATTCCATGTACTGCAGAAATAGGAAAAGATCCTCTTTATTTGGATAACCTTTTAAATTGCTGGCGTATATGGCTGTGATAAACCAGCAAAGTGAACTTTGTAAACTTTGGTCTTACTCCGTGAAAAGTCTGCGTCTGGGGCTTTTTCCTTGTTCCGGGGTCTTCCAGAGAAAGTGTCCTGATCGGGGATGCC
Source organism: Procyon lotor (assembly GCA_028646535.1). NCBI lineage: Eukaryota > Metazoa > Chordata > Mammalia > Carnivora > Procyonidae > Procyon > Procyon lotor. Next base: position 165,933,748 of record CM053605.1, read on the forward strand.
CAGCCGAGGGTGTGAGGCGGCGCGTCGTCTCGTGGAGTCTGCGTACCCAGCGTGCTGAGCGCTCGCCGTCCATTGGCTGCAGATCTTACCGAGCCTGTGAGCTCGGAAGGGTTGGTTGTTGGAACCATATCGGTTCATAGCTGCTCCGCACAGGCCCCGGTGGGGGCAGGGGCTCGTAGCAGTGGGCAGAAATGCAGCAGCCCCTGTTCTCATGCGTGGGTGCGGTTCATTGCTTCCTCTCCCTGCCTCCTCCCACCCCCTCGCCGCCCCCCATCTCCGTGCTGCCTCTGCCTGGTTTCCCTCCCACGCTTCTTGCCCCGCGGCCTCCGTGTGATGCCCTAACCTCTCAGGTTGGTTTGCTTCATGTGGGCTGATGCCAGGCCCCTCTTCCTGAGCTGTCCTTCCCTTAAGTCTCAGACTCTGCTTCTCCACTTCCCGCTCTTTTCCCAGTGTCCTCTGCTCCCCCCGAGCACGGGCTTGCACGCCAGCTCTGCGCCACCAGAGCGCCGGGCTCCCCAGCACAGCCTGTACCCCGACTCGGTGGGGCCGCCCACCTCTCCTGGTTGTGCTCAGCCCTCCGTGTCCTCTTTGGTTCTTGGCTGGCTGGCTGTTCCGGGACCGTGGCTCTGTGGGGTTGTTTGGTTCTCAGTGCGTGTTGTGCCACACTGTGCATGGCTCCGTGCACAGAGCTGCCGTGCGAGTCGTCTTGTGCTTCCTGAGGGTTCACAGTGGGAGGACTTGGGGCGCTGCCTCTCCTCTTGTGTTTGTATGTGGGGCGTTGGCTTCTTTCTGGGAAGGCGTCAGGCAGCGAGTACCAGTCCTGCTCTACCGCGATGTGCTGAGGGCTGGCTCTGTAAGCTGCTGCTCCCGTAGGATGGTCCAGGCCAGCCCCAAACCCAGGGGGAACAACGTGATTGTTGGTGACTTAAGACTGTCGCGGGACGTTCGTCCTGGTCCCTCTTCTTGGGACTCCCGCTGCGCACGCGGTAGGTGTGATGCCGTCCACCAGCTCTCTGAGGCGCTCTTAATGCTTCTTCGTTTCTTTTCTTCAGCTTGAATAATCTCTATTGTCCTTTTTATTGGCGGATTCTTTTGCATTTCAGATCTAACATTGAGCCCCTCTAGGGAATTTTTCTTTTTTTTTTTTTTTAAATTAATTTTTATTAACATATAATGTATTATTTGCCCCAGGGTACATGTCTGTGAATCTTCGGGCTTACACATTTCACAGCACTTAACAGCACATACCCTCCCCAATGTCCACAACCCAGCCACCCTATCCCTACCCCCCACCCCCCCACCCCCGGCCACCCTTAGTTCATTTCTTGAGTCTAGGAGTCTCTTATGGTTTGTCTCCCTCCCCATCCCTTCCTGTTTCATTTCTCTCCCCCACGGGAATTTTTCACTTTATCACACCTTTCAGTTTGTAATTCACATTTGCATTTGTTCTGATTTTCCATTTTTTAAAAAGATTTATTTGAGCGGGCGCACCAGTACGTAGAGGCTCTGGAGAGGCAGAGGGAGAGAGCGAGAATCTTAAACCGGCTCCCTGCTGGGTGTGGAGCCCGACACGTGGGGCTCGATCTCATGACCCTGAGATCACGACCTGAGCTGAAACCAAGAGTTAGACACTTAACTGACTGTGTCCCCTGCCCGGGCGCCCCCATCTGGTTATTTTTCTAGTCCGACCCAGACTGTGTTTGAGTTGTCCTTTGACTTGGCCATTTCAGAGCAGTGCTAGACTCACAGTGAGGTGGGGAGGGAGATGGAGGTTTCCCAGGGACCTCCCGCCTCCAGCTGTGCGCGGATTCCCTGTGAACAGTCTCCGGTGGCGCGATGGTGCTCATTGGTGCTCAGGGCAGGACAGTCGCCCACCGTCCGTCCCCTGCTGGAGGACGTCCCGGCTGCTTCCCTGAGCTGGAAACTGAATAAAGCTGCCGTAAACCTGCGCGCGCAGGTTTTTGTGTTTTCAGCTCCTTTGGGTGAATACCGAGGGGGGGGCTGCTGTTGGGCTGTGTGGTCGGGGCGTGCTCAGCTCTGGACACGGCTGTCCCGCTGTCCTCCGTGGGGGGCTCCCGTGGGACGTCCTCGCCGTGTCTCGTGCCCGAGGTTTGGATTTCGCTGAAGCACTAGGTGTGCGGTGCTGTCTCCTCGTAGATGACCAAGGCTGGGGAGCATCTTTTCAGATGCTTATTTGCCATTCGTGTATTTTCTTTTGTAAGGTATCTGTTCAGTTCTGTCCGTGTAAAGCCGGGCTTTCTTACTGAGGTGTAAGCCTTCCGTGTGTTTTGGAGAACAGTCTTTGACCAGATGGGTTACTCTTCCCATTTGACTGCGGTTTGAGGATAATGTGCATGGCTGTCGCTTTTTGCCATTTATCCTGCTTGGTGTGCTCTGCGCTTCCTGGGATCGGTGGCTTTGGTGTCTGCCGTTAATGAGGGACGTTGCCAGTCATCATTGTTCAGTCTTTCTGTTCCTTCTCCTTCTGGGACTCCTGTCGTGTGTATGTTACACCCGGGGCTGCCCTTGCAGATACTCTTGTGTTTTCCTGTGTCTTTTTGGTCCTCAAGGGTCTCGTTAGGAGCTGGAGCGCGTGGCTCTTTGTTCAGTGCATCTTGTTTGGTCCGTCTTTCTGTTAGTGTTTATCGGCGTGCGGTTCTTAGGATTTGTCTCTTTGCCTGCTTCTCTCGCATGCGGCCTGCTTGGTCCACTAGAGCCCTTAGCGTATTAATCGTCGTTATTTTCAGTTCTCGGTGGGATCGCCCCAGCACCCCTGCCGTGTCTGTCTAGCTCTGATGCTTGGTCGGAGTGTGTGCCTTGTAAACTTTTCTTGATAGCCGGGCATGAAGTGTCAGGGAGAAGGAAGTGCTATGAGCGCCTGCGGAGAGGTGCGCTGTTGGAGGGGCCGCCCCCTCCCGTCCTGGGATTGCAGCTCTACCCGCGCGGGGGCCCCCACCATGAGATCGGAGGGCTGCTGGGAGCTGGGCCTGGGGGTCGCCCTTCTCCAGGGCCTTGAAGCAGGTTGGGCTCTGGCTGACTCCCTGCCCTGAGGGCAGGCCTCATTCAGAACGAGGCAGAGCGCCCTTCAGAAAGGTTCTTTTCTTCATTTTCTCTGCTAGAAGCCCAGGGGCGTTTTCCTCTGATTCTTTGGGAACCTGGTGAAAAAGCCCTGGACATTTTCCCCAGTGTTGTGGGGGTTTCTCCAACTGGGTCTCCCCCAGAGCTGTTACCTCTCAGGTTGTCTGCACTGAGCTTCCGTGGCCGCTCCCAGGCTGGTTTCTGCCGGCGCCCGGGCTCTGGTGAGTAGGCCTGTCAGTGTTAGCCTCTCGGCCTCGCCAGTCTTGGGGTTGGGGGTTTGCCTTGTGTCCTGTCCTCTCTCCCATGTGGGTCCAGGACATGTTGAGTTTTCATTCTGTTCGGCTTTTTACCTGGTAGGATGGAGTGATGATTCCCATGCAGAAATGGGCAGACTGGGAAGTCCCAGGGTGAGCATACTGACCGCAGCTGCTAGGAAACCTTCACCTGCTGTGCCCAGTGTTGGGGCCCTCGGCCCATTTCCATGGGGTGCCTGGTTTTTGTGCGTGGGTCACATATTCTTGGTTCTTTGTGTATCTTGTAAATTTTCACTAAAAATTGGACACTTTAGAATTTAGTAATTCCGGATTCTCAACTCTCCTACTCGCAGGATTGGTTGTTACTTTTGTTTCCTGACCGACTTTGACTAAGTCTGCAGTTTTTCTCCCCCACAGCCACTGAAGGGCTTTTTTTGTTAAAGCTTGGCTTCCTAGTGTTCGTCCTCAGAGCTGCAGAGCTTAGTATATGGCCCGTGGTGCTCAGAGGTTGTGCTGGACAGCCTTCCGCTCTCTGCCAGCGGGTCTGGATGTGGTCCATGAGCGCGCTGGGCCCATAGGAGGCTTTTTAGAATGAATGAAATGAATGAAAGCAAATGAGTGAAGCAATGAATGAAAATAACGGAAAATCCCGAAATTGATTAGGCTTCATAAATGTTTAATAAATTCTTTGCCTTTGAACAATGGAAGCCAAATTACAAGTTAATTGGAACATTTGTAACAGTTAGAACAGCACAAGGTTATCCTTGAGGACTGAGGAGCTCATTAATGCGTGTGCATTGGGATTAGTAGATAAATATGAGAGGTGTGAGCAGTAGAACACTGGAAATGATGATGGTTGTGTTGGAATCCTTTGGGCTGCTGGAACGCGTCACAGACTGGCAGGCTCTTCCCACTTACGAGACTGGGGATCTGAGCTGAAGGTGCCGGCCGGCTTGGGGTTTGGGTGGCTTACCTCTTCCTGGCTGACAGAGGGCTGCCTTTGGTCAAGTCTTCATGTGGCCAAGAGACAGGGCCAGCCTCTTCGTCCCCTTGGTCGCCTTATGTATACTGCCGGAAGGCCTCATCTCCAAGGGCCACCACTTGGGGATTTCGAGATGCCCAAAACATACATTTTGGGAGGACACAAACATTATCTATAGCACTGTGACAGTGTGATTAAGCTTTTCATAAAAGTGTTGATAGCAACCGTTTACGTGTCTGATGAGCAAAGGTTTAAAGAGAATCTCTACTCTGATAGTGGTGGAAATGCCAATCCATAGTGCTCTCAGAAGCTCTGGGTATGGGCATTGTAGCCACTGCGTGTAGAGTTCTGAAAACAGTCAAGCCCTGTAATCTAGTAATTCTAGAAAAATTACGTAAAATGTGTTCAGTGGTGTTTGTGCAAAGGTAATTTTATTTTATTTTTTAAGGACTTAGTTATTTTAGAGAGTGAGAGCAGGGGGGAGGGGCAAGGGGGAGAGAGTTCCAAGCAGATCCCCTCCCCCCGAGTGCAGAGCCCCAATATGGGCTTGGATCCCATGACCCTGAGATCACGACCTGAGCTGAAATCAAAAGTTAGACATTGGACTGACTGAGCCACCCAGGCATTCCTGTATAGAGGTGTTTCAATTAGATTATTATAATGATAAATTTAAGCAAGCTCAGTATGTAGCAGCACAAGAATGATTAAGGAACCAGTGGCACATACATTCATAATTACTAGAAATGCACATGAAGCTTTAAAAAATACATAAAATACGTGTTTGTGTGCACTAAGCAGAACATGAAATCCTGCAGGTTTTGGATTTCATGATGTAAAACTGTCGACGTAGGAGATAGAGGTGTGCAGGAGAGCGTGGCTTCTCGGGGGTGGCAGACTTTGTCACTCGATCATGCGAGCCGCAGTGGCTTTGGAGGGTGACTTTGGCGCCAGTCAGAAGAAGCAGGGCGTCAGACTTGAGAGCCACTGCGAAAGAAGTTCCGGATCCCGGAGATACGGAGTTGGTCGTTTTCTGTGACAAAGCCAGCCCCCACTGTTGAGTCTGAGGTCCGGCAGGCGGGGAGCAGTTGTCTGTGTGCTGGGTCAGCGTGCGATCGGGGAGCCCTTACTTCGGCTGGCGGAGCCGGGGGGCGCAGGCCCGCAGGTCGTGTCTGTGTGCTCCTTGGGGCGGTGGGCAGGCCTGGGGGAAGGCCCCTTGCTGTCTGGCACGCGGCACACATTCGTTGTCACAGGAGCTTGGTAATGCGGGCCTTGGCCTTGTCCTGTTGGCTTTAGGGAGCCTGGTGAGGTGCTTGGCCTTGAGGAGCTTTTCCGGGTTATTAGGGAGAGCGTGTAGAAGAGCGCTTGGGGCCTTAGGCGTCATTGAGGTCCCCATGCCGTCCTGTTTGCAAACAGGTGTTTGCAAACACGTGGGGGTTACCTGGGAGGGCGGCAGCCGGGGTGACAGAAAGCGTGGCTTGTGGTGACCCCGTGGGGGTTACCCGGGAGGGTGGCAGCCGGGGTGACAGGAAACGTGGCTTGTGGTGACCCCATGGGGGCTACTCGGGAGGGCGGCAGCCGGGGTGACAGGAAGCGTGGCTTGTGGTGACCCCGTGGGGGTTACTCGGGAGGGCGGCAGCCGGGGTGACAGGAAGCATGGCTTGCTTGGGTTTTAGCAGTGGGAGCATGTGGGCCGCCCTGCGGGACGGTGAGACCTCTTTCCGGCAGAGCCGGGAGAAGCCCCCCGACAGAGGGGGAGCTCTGGAGATGGGTCCTCTCGTGGGGGAGGCGCTTCCTCAGTCATTAGTAGAGAGGGAGACAGGTCCGCAGGGCCTTACTCGTGCAGCGGCCCTGGCTCACTTCTCAGGCTCTCTCGCACGCTTTTATCGAGGGCGTTGCGTCAGGATTCTTGTTGTACAGCGCACACAAGAGTGTAACGGGGGTAATGACTTCTTGCGCCAGGGCTCGTGAAAGGGCAGGGTAGCTTCTGCCTCTGAGACATTATGGTCACGACAGGTAGCAGTCATTGGTTTTAATAAATGTGCAGCTATAGGGGTGCATTTTTCATAAAATGCTGTGGCACCTTCTCTGGACCTTTACTGTGCTCCAGAGAAACCGCGCATTGCTCTTTCCTCTCTGCTCCTTGTGCTGCCTGGGGCCTCTGCCTCCTGGGCCCAGGGGAGACCGGAGGCCACGGCCCAGTACCTTGTGCAGGATCCTGTAGGCCAGCATCCACCCAAGCCCTCATCTTGCTGCTTCTCCTTTTCCCTCTGCTTCCTAAGATTAACCCGCCCCTCAGCGGCTTCTCCGTCCTGTCCTGTGATACTGGACCCCCCTAACAGATGGCCGCACGTGGGGTCCGGGCTCGCGTTGGAAGGCTGCAGTGGGTGCTTTGTAAGACTTCTACCTTAGCTCAGGGAGCTGACAGCCCCGAGTGTCACAACCCTGCAAGATCCCTCCCGCCCCCCCAGTGCCTTTTCCAAACAGACCCACAGACGTGTGCAGTCCCAGGAGGGGTGTGGCGGGCGTGGGGGTGCTCCTGGCCCTGTTTGCGACTAGTCCACCCAGAGCTTCTGCTGGAGCTGTTGCGTCGTAAACCTTTAGCGTTTGGAAGAAACCTTTCCCAAGACCTCATGAATCCCCAAATTTAGAAATACGGTACTGTGACATCTTTCAAAAGGCACAGCAATAACATTAAACTTTTACGTGGCCCCTCCCAAGTGTTTGGAGGGTTGGTTACTCAGAATGTGCAGACACGAGGAGCTCCGTTCAATCAGTAATTTCCAGTGCGGGCAGGCGGGGTTGTGCTTCTGTGTCCTTAGGGCTGGGGCTGCTGAGCCAGGGGAGGGAGTTTGGGACGGCTTCCTCCAGCGGCCCGGCCAGGCGGTTCCTTCCTCTCCTCTCCCTAGAGGCTCACATCCTGTCTTAGAGTCTGTTTTTTGAAAATGTAAGTACAGTTTAATAGACTGGGTTGGGAGGAAATGGGCAGGGGTGATTTTTTTTTTCCTTGTATGTTGGGTTCCGATGAGGTGGGGGGTTTCCTACTGTCTGATTCGTTACCATCTCAGGGACGTGCTTAAGAAGAAACCAGGGTTATGTTTCTGTAAATTGGTTTTAGTTTATGATGATCTTTCATCTTGCTCCAATCTCTAAGAAAACGTTTTGCTTGTTAGGGAAATCCCTTATTTTTAGAGGACTCAATGACCTGAACTGTGACACCTACCAGAATTTGCAGTGGGGTTGCAGCTCATTTGTAGCATCAGTGATACTAAGTGTTCCTTGAATGGTGGTGGTAATCAAGCGAGTCTCTGTGTGTCTGCAAGGTAATGAAGTCAGGCTTCCTTTGTTTTGCTCCGCTGTAAGGGCTGACAGTTCAGGGATTGTCTGTGTGGCTTGCCTGACGGCCTCCTCCTGTGTGGCCCCATTGTCTGGCTGGCCGAGGCTCTCCACGCCTCATGCCTGAGGGAGAGCTGGACTGGTGGAGCCCCGCCATCCGCCACCGCCACCGCCACGCTGTGGAGCCCGGCTGCGTTCTCGGGGGCCAGCTTCGTGTGCTGGAGCGCTGAGCCTGGCTGAGAAGTCACATGGGGTCCTGCAGCAGCCAGAGCGTGCAGAAGTCCAGAAGGGGCAGACAGGTGCCCACGAGCGGGGGGAGGGGCGGAGGCGCGCCGCGTCTGGGCGAGTGCGGGTGGGAAAGGAGAGTGTGACTTGGGTCGTTGGGAGGGGAGGGCTATAGAGCTTGGCTCCAGCGCTCACACTTGAAGAGCGAGTTTGTGACGAGTTGACATTAACCAACTGAACTGCCTTCGTATGGCGTTGTGGTGGAGGATTCTTTGGCACTGTTTCTGGTACATTCTTATGGGAGGCTTTTACGTCTGCACACTGTGCTTTAATGCTTTGACGGAGGAAGGGCCTTTTTATCTGACTCTCACTCATGCTAGTGATGTTTTCTCTCGTACTTACTGCCTCTCACTTTATAAAAGGTGCCTGGGTTTTCAAGCGCTCTCTGAGCCGCGCTGCTAATAGCTCCTAATATTTGTAGCCAACACATGAAATCACAGTTTAATTTTTGTTGGAACATGGAAGGCTTTCCACCTTCTGCATCGGAGGCAGATTTAATTTTTTATTTTTTTCAGTTCAAGGACTAGTCTCCTTGGCTTCATGTTACTTTTAAAGGATAATGTCCGGTGTAGAGTATAATTTCCTGACGCAGTGGCTGCTGTCACAGTATGTTCTCTGTCCACTGCACCTTTGACATTTGTGTCCAGTGGCCATTTCTTCGAAGGGAGACATTGTAATCCTGGGACCAGCACCCAGATTTTCCCACAAAGGAATGAACTCTCTGAGCAGCCCCTCCGCCCTCCGGCTCGCTCCCCCACTCTTGCATGAATAGACCCATTCAGGGGCGAAACCAGAGCCCAGTGTCACAGTGAAAGCAATGGATTCTCGTCCTCTTAGGTAGTGTAGCATGTAAGTTATTTAATCAGCTTTGCATTTACTTAGGAATGACTGCGTTCTCCCCAGAAGACACAGAAAACTGAACAGACTAAGAATTAAGAATCCATGTTGTATGCATGTTAGTGATGTCGAAATCTGTTTAGAGGAACCGTTTCTTTTTTTCTTTAACGCTTAAGCATATGTATATTAGTTATCAAATTGGGGAGAAGACTGCGTTTGTGTTTATCCTGTACAACTTTGTGAGTGACTGAGGATGGTTGGTTTTAGAAGACAAGTACACTTGCTCGAGCACTTTGGACACTCAGAAAACACACGAGGTGTGATTTTCTCCTTGAAGAAGGTGCTGGGCCTCTGGCAGAGCGGGAAGGAAGAAGGGGGTTGAGGAAGGGGTTTGCATTCCTTGCTTACATCGGGTCCCCTGGGAGCTTAGATTCCTGTACTCAGCCTGGGGGGCAGAGCGGGGGGCTGGGCCGTGTCCGGTCCAGGTGCACACGCCACACGAGCTCTGCTCCTCACTCGTGCTTTGGTTTGGAGGATCCTCCAGAGGACAAGGCTGAGTGGAGAGGGTTGGAGCAGTAGCCGTCCCTAGGATGAGAGCTGCCTCGGGCCTTTGCATTTGGGCTCCGCCAGCTCCACTTGCAGACCTTGGCGCCTTGCTGCCCCACCCTGGGAGGGACCTCTGCTCTTGGCCATTGCTATGGAGAGAGGCTTATTTTTTAGTTCAGCTGTTTTGCACTGAAAAAAAAAAAAATGTATTTACTCATTTAAGAGAGACACAGAGATCATACAGAGAGAGGGAGAAGCAGACTCCTCACTGAGCAGAGAGCCTGATGTGGGACTCGATCCCAGGACCCTGAGATCATGGTGTGAACCGAAGCCAGAGGCTTCACCACCTGAGCCCCCCAGGCGCCCTGTGTTTTGCACTTTTTATCTAACATAGGGTATCAGGAAACATTTCAGGGTTGAGTCATCAGTCTTTAAAGTAGTAGCTGTTTAAGGGCTTTATATTGGTGGACTTTTAATTTTTAATAAATGTGCATAGCATGATCTGAAACCATCATTCTCTGATGAAATTGATTTACATTTGCTAGGTTCAATCTAAAGAACAAACTTGATTTTATTGGTTGAAATACACTTTGCATATGTTAAAAAGGCATGGATTTGAAGGTACAGTTAAGTGAGTTTTGACAGGTGTATTTATTTGTAACGACTGGTCAAATTACGATATAGAACATATCTATCGCCTTGAAACTTAGGCCCTTTCCCCATTGTCACTCCTTCCCCACTTCTGCCCTCAACAAATTAGTTTTGCCGGTTCTTGGACTTGACTGTAAATGGGACAGGCGTGACATCCTTTTTTATGGCTGGCTGTTTCTGCACGACACTGTGTTGGAGGTTGATCCGTGTGCTTCTGTGATTGGAGCAGACGGGGTCTTGCTTCTCTGATGATGGAATTTATCCCAGCCTCATTCTTCATGTCACCTGTCCCTCGTGTGCATCAGAGAGAGGAAGTCAGTTGTGTAGCTGCAGGAAGAATCTGTTGCCCGGATTTTCACGGGGAGGGACAGTAAGCGCATCGGTATTCCATAGAAGCAGCATGTGAGTTTGGACAGCGATGGACTTCCCAAAGCTGCTAAATCTTACCGGCCAGTAATGCGATTATTCATTTGTTGTAGGTGCTACAGAATATTTTGGAAACAGAAAATGAATATTCTAAAGAACTTCAGACTGTGCTTTCAACCTATCTACGGCCTTTGCAGACCAGTGAGAAGTAAGTTGGACCATCAGGTGTACTAACCAAGAGAGTGGACACCGGGGCTGTTTGCTCACCTTCTCTGAGAGTAGAGGACGAATGTGGGTATAGTCCGGTGTACTGGTTTGGTTTTAGATGCAGGGATTTTTAGTAGGTGGAGCCTCTAATCGGGCATTGGGAGGGGAGAGAAGAGTGAGACTGTATGTACTTTTACGATTGCTTTTCTTGGTTCTAGGTTAAGTTCAGCAAGCACTTCGTATTTAATGGGAAATCTAGAAGAAATATGTTCTTTCCAGCAAATGCTTGTGCAGTCGTTGGAAGAATGCACCAAGTAAGTAAGATGCTAAAAATTTGCACAATTCAGGTTAGTGTAACTGGTATTTAAGGACTCAAGTTTAATGTAATTTCAGAATTCCCATTTCTTTCTTTTTTTTTTTTTTAAAGATTTTATTTATTTATTTGACAGAGAGAAACACAGTGAGAGAGGGAACACAAGCAGAGGGAATGGTAGCGGGAGAAGCAGGCTTCCTGCCGAGCAGAGAGCCCGATGCGGGGCTCGATCCCAGGTCCCTGAGATCATGACCTGAGCCGAAGGCAGAGGCTTTAACCCACTGAGCCACCCAGGCGCCCCTAGAATTCCCATTTCTGATGATGGAAACTGTTACTGTGAATCTTTTTGGTGTATCAGCTATTATAGTATAAATTGTGTTTTTGACTATTTGGAGTTTATAGTAGGGGTCTCTACTGACTGTAGAGGAAGGAGAGAGACTTGCCAGGAGTAGGAATTTTTAAGGCGTTGGGCAGGCGGGGGACATAGGGGAGGAAGATCCCGTGCACGTGGGCTCCTCCTGCCCACTGGCCCACCCAGGGCCTGTCCCTGGCCTCCTGGAAGTGGGGGGTTCATGAAGACTCCCTCTGTAACGCATTGTTGTGATTAGCATGCTCGGTTTTGCCTTTTCCACGGTACTTTTTGTGGAAGGTGGGGAGGCATGTTCTGAATGATTGGCCATCTAATCTCAAAAAATTGACTTTTTTTCCCCCGTGACTGTTTTGTTCTTGAGCAACATCAGACACACGGAGGGGTGTTGCCTGAGTGCCCGCTGGGCGTCGGAAGCCTTGAAGTTAACAGTGCCCGTGAGCACACGTCCTAGGCCGTAGGTCTAGGAGATACTTGGTGTTGATTTACCTGTGACCTGATAGAGGAAGGGGATCCTTATTGTTAAATTCTATTTCTGTGTCAGCTGGACCAGGGAGCTTTTTCTCGTGGAATCTGGTTGGTCTCTGGTTTTTCCTTTCTGTAGTGTTTGTCTTTCTCTGCCTTAAGTGGTGAGGCGTGTTCCGCCCCCCGCGCCCCAGGCTGACAGTTGGCCACGCTCAGAGTAGGTTCCAGGTCTCCTCCAGGCACTCGACCCTGGAAGGTGTGGCAGGAAAGCTGATGGACACGGGAAGTACTGGCTTTCAAACAAATTCACATCATGTTTCGTTTTGTAGCATTTTTGGTTTGTATAAAGTGGCATTAATTACCGGGCATGGAAGGAGTAGTTTGAGAATCGTTTTGCTTTCTTTTTGATGAACTGAGGTCATTTGCCAGCAACGCGGGGCCTTTGTGAGAGGCCAGCCTCTGTGTGCTTGCCCTTGCTTTCCCCAGTGGCCGTGGATAACGTGGACTGAATAAATCAGTATTTGTGTAGTGTGTTTGCAGCGCCTCTTTTGGGCCTTCCCTCAGGCTTGGCAGCACTGCAGATGTATGGCTCTGAACCCTAAAATTCAGGGAGGGCACGTAGTGGCCGAGAGCCCAACGTCTTGTCAGGCATCGGACTCGGACTTCGGTGTGACCCAGGTGGTGTTACGGTCAAGTTCCTCAGGGGCATGGTGGGTTGGTGTGAGTGCTTGGATTTTTCCATGGTGGAACAGAGGGTTTGAGACTAGCTTTCCTTATCAACCGTTCCCGTACCTTTTATCACGAATATTCTCAAAGTTTGCAGAGATGGGTGCAGAACTCAGGACCCTCAGGTGTCCTGGGGTCCCCACGATGTTCCAGCAGCTCGGGTTGAACCAAACAGTGCTGTTTGCTCTTGGGGCTTAGCTGCCCCATGTGGGCTAGCCTTGGCCATCATTGGCCCCAGAGCATAGAGAACTCGTCCTTTTCTCCTCTAAGGGCCAGCCGTCTGTAGAATTTTCCCCTCTGGCCGTCTGTTGCCTTTAGACGGTGGTATTATCTTTTGTCCAAAGTTTGTGTACCTACAGGGAGTCTGTTTGATAGGAATAAGCTGGCTGTAACCTGAAGGGGAACCTCCTTTCCTTGGTGCTAGAAGCCAGCTGAGGGCGTGGCCTTGAGCTTGGAGTGTGCCGGGCCTCCCAGGTCAGGAGCACTCATCATCTGTGCTGTTGTGCTCCCTCAGTCGGTGCTGGTCATCTCCCTTCCTGTTCTTTTGTTCTTGTGAGTTTATGCCTGTTTGAGGCTCAGCGACTGTCATGGCCTAGATTTGAGACGGGAGAACGGGGTCTGTGGGTGGGCTTAGTCTCCAGCTTTCCCCTAAGCGGAAGGAGGGCTGTGGTGTGTTTGTGGCATGTGTGTGTGTGTGTGTGCCTGTCCCAGGGCTACCTCAGGAGCAGACCGCACCAACCGAGCGATTTCAGGGTCCCCTGTTAGACACAATTGATGGGTTCATGACGTCTTGTCCCCTGCTGCCCAAAGCCTCGGTCTGCGGGTCCGTCGCTCTGCACAGGTGGCCGTGGCAGCTGGTGTTGGAGGAAAGGGGGGCCGTAGCTTGCTGCTTGCTAGCAGGGGACCTTTCCCGGTAGGTGCTTCTCTCTGCTACAGTGCTGGTATGCACACACATCCTGGGGGTTTTGTGTGATTTGTTCTCGTAGAGGTTGTATACAAGGAGGTCTTTCACACTCCAATTTTCTGTGTTTATTGGTAGTTTCCCTTCTGTCCATAAAATTGGGGATGATTTCTCTTGTGTTGCCTCTCTCCAGGTTACCAGAAGCTCAGCAGAGAGTTGGAGGATGCTTTTTAAATCTGATGCCACAAATGAAAACCTTGTACCTTGCATATTGTGCCAACCACCCGTCCGCAGTGAACGTTCTCACAGAGCACAGGTGCGCTCCCTCGGATCCCCTCCCCTGAGGGGACAGGCCCTCTTGGGGTGCCCTCCGCGTCCGCTCGTTTGGGCCATGTGTTACGTGAAACAGTGCTGACACCCACTTGTTTGTTCAACGGTTACGGTGTTTTTAGTCTCCTCTTGAGCTGAGGGCCCGAGAAGCACTGGTAGGGGTGTCTGAGGTGCTGAGTAGCTTTTTTGGAGTAGAAAAAGCATGTTTTTTGAAGCCTCCCTTCAGCCCGGAGCCCTTGGGACAGTTGGTTGGAGGCACCGGCAGGATTCTGGAATGTAGCTGGGGGCCAAGGCCAGGCTGCCGGAATCCTCTCCCTCTGCGTTTGTAGAGCCGGAAGCACGGGGACGGCATTAGATTCGCTGGAAGAGAAGACGGTGCTGTTAAAACTAGGGTGGGCTTTGATAGGTAAAAGCTCAAGTTGGAGATAATTAGCTTCAGCTTTTCCATCTGAAACAATTAAAAGAAGTGAAACGGAACGCATGCACCTCCTGGTCGGCTCATGAGACCCGAGCGGCCTGTCGCTGGGGAGGCTGCCAGGGGGAGTGCAGGCGCTCGTTTCTGCTTCCCAGAGAGGCACCGAGCTTCGCTTGGTGTGCGAGAAAGAGTTTCACGGCTGCTTTGGAAAAGAGCCAGTAAAAGTTTTTAAAACCGTAAATGAAAGTTTTGAAACCGTAAATGTTTTAGTAGCTTTAAGGAGAAGTTATAGTTAAATATTTAAATATTTCAACTTAAAAACGCTTGGTGAGCAAGCACGTTTGGGCTCTTTATAACCGGAGCGGCGGCCCCGGTGCAGCTTCCCTGTGAGTGTGGCTGGGCTCTGGGGCCGTGGGGCCGGGGCCTCTGGCTCGTTCTGACCGGTGTGAGCCCCACCTGGGTGTGAGCCCACCTGGGCACTCAGCTGGTGAGCCTTGGCTAAGTCCTCTTGCTCCTCTGGGCTTTTTCCCTTCTCCCGGAGTGCCGACTGGTGGGGTTATGTGAAGTAGTGAGCGGCAGGTGCGTGAGCGGAGAGGAGCTGCGCGGGCTGCCCAGGGCTGCAGCGGGAGTGCGGATGAGGTGCCGCCTGCCGCCGGCCCGCCGGGGGGCCTGTGCCCGCACTTGCTCGGGGTCCTGAGCCGCAGCACCAGAGCTTCTCCTCTGCGGGGTGACAGAAGGGAAGGGAGGTCAGGGTATGTGGTGTCCGCAGCAGTGGAACCCAAGGAACCCCAGCCGCCTCTCCCCTGAACTCTCCCTCCTCGCTTCTGGGAGGGCGCACCTTCCCTCACACTCTGGGGATTAGAATTCCCACAAAAGCTGAATGCAAGGGTTGCATTTGCATTTCTGAGAACCCGCAGCAATTACTGCCAGGGCAATAGGGGAGTCGAACAGGAAGCAAAGAGGACGGCTGTCCTTTAAAATCTTTGTTCTCCTTCCTTTCCGGGGGTGAGGTTTGATCCTCTGGGGTCGGCCTGGAGGTCTAGAGAGGGTGGGGTGGGCACTTTGGGGGCCTGATTCTGACTAAATACTTTTCCCCGTGGAACTGACGATCTATCCTGAAGGTGGCATTTAAAATGGTTCACATTGTTTATGAAAATGTTCAGACTCTGAAGGGAAATGCTTGCAAGTGCGTGATGTTTATCCCGTCTTCTGTGCTGTTACTTCCGTGATTGTTTGTGTCCTGGCTGAGACAGAAGTGCGGCATGTTCCCAAAATTACAGGGAGGGAATACAGACAAGTTTGAGTGGGCAACCTGTGCCGTGGGGCGGGAGAGCGGCCGCTGCCCTGGCCGGCGGGGTGCGCCGCCCGTGCGCTCCTGAGGTCTCTGGGCGCGAGACGCCCCGCCCTGCCCCCCGGCAGTTGGTGAGTTGAGACAGGGTTACGGTCAGCTGGGACCTTCTGTTTGCATCCACCGCGTTTTATTCTGGCCTCTTAACCTGTCACCTCTCCCCTGCTTCCCTACATATGTTGGGGTCTTAAAGCTGCCCCACTTATGGGTTGATTAACCTATTTTTATGCTTGAATATGCTTCTTAAGGATTGATTCAAGTGTACTGATTAGAAGTTTTATAGGCTTTATTTGTAATTGTGTGATTGCTTATTGTGTTGAAATTCCGAGTGTGAATCTTGGGAACGCATAGACAGGGATGCCCTTTGTGTAGAATCAGAGCTGAGAGGCTCCTTTGCATTTTCATGACAGTAGACTTAGGTTCGTGGCCACCTATTTTGAATGAGTTAGTGTTTCATAATATAGTCTGTAAAATGAGGTTTTTTTCCCCCAGCACTGTAATTGTTGCTTTTTGTTTGGTTTATGTGGTGGTTCTCCCTTTGTCCTTTTGTCAGAGCCTACGGTGTCATTTCAAAGGAGATGTGCTACGTAAGGTTGCTAGCATCAGTAGAAAGTAAGCTGAAAGAGCCATTGTTTTGTCAAAATGGCTGTAACAGCTGTTTTGTTATACTAAATTTAAAAAACTAAAATGAAATATCTGTCAAGACTTAACTGTGTACATGTTCTGGCATTCTGAGATCATGGATGTTAAAAGAAGTTAAGTCTTTTGTTTGCAGAAGTGTTATTTTAAATTCTTAGTTCTAGGGTGTTTCTAGAGGGGGCGAGGAGTAGAACTTGCTTAGTTCTGTTACTTTTCTCTGCTATAACTAGACTTAGGAAATTTCACGTCCAGAAATATATTAAGAAAAAGACCATTCTGAATGGACTTTCTTGTGGTTTTCTTGTGATAGGAAAGACTCCGCATGGATCGTCCGAAGGAGTTATGAAATATACTTTTAGTGCCATAGACTTCGCTTTTATGGGACTGTGCTTGATCAGTTGTTCAGACACTTAGAGAAATGCCGCTAACATACGAATTTCTTTTTCATAAGTCTGTCCTTTTGCTCCGCTGCTTTAGGGACAGATAGGGTAGTTGGCAGAGACGGGCATTTGAGGATGAAGGTGTGAGGGGCAGGCACCGTGTGTGTGAGACCCAGAGGAGTACCGCACAGTCACAAGGGCCACCCTAGCCGCTCAAGTCCGGCATAGGCTCAGGGCTGTCCTTGGGGTCAGCTACCCTGCTAGCAAGGAGGACGGGGGCTCCGTCCTCACAGGGTGCCATCCCCTATAGACGTGCTTGATAGCAACACCTGTGTGGCAGGCGCAGTGGTGGGCCTGGGGATTATGTACAGAAGCTTCTCAGATGCCCAGCAGAGCGCTTGTCCAAAAGCTGGTCATCCCCTTCTCTCCGTCCTTCCCGATGCATTCTCATGGCTGCAGCTCTCGCTTCTACTCGAGCTGAGAGAAGGCAGTGCCTGGGGGAAAGCCGCCCTGGGAGCCTCAGCCCCCTACCACGTCTTAGCCGGCAGAAGTTGGTGTCGAAGGAGGAGGCAAACAGTGATCAAGTGTGTAACTCTGCAAACAGGTGCTTGAAGGTGCTGCTCCTGGCCCTTAGGTCCCCACAGCCTCGGGGGTGGACGCTGGACCGGTGCGTGGCAAGGTGGTGACACCCTGCTGTGCCCGGCGTCGGTAACCGTAGTCGAGGGCTGTCCAGAGAAAACCAGTCTCTGCAAGCACGTTAGATACACACGTTGGCTGCCCATGTCTTACACTACCACACCCACATACTTCTAGAGAAAGCCCGGCAGCTTCTTTGATGATTTAAGTTCCATCACCATCAAGAGCTGCCTTGGAATAAAATTCTGAAGCCTTATTCTTAGAGAAATGAGAAAACGTTACGTGTGATAAGTTTTTATAGCCAGGAATGTGTGAAACCTTCCCCTTTTTACGGATTTGCTTTGGCTTTGATAACACGTCCAGAAGGTGTATGTGTAAATTGCTTTGAAAGGTTGACTTTGAGAAACAGCGGTGTCGGTAAGATTGGGGGACAGGCAGGAGGCAGGGCCTCTGCAGCTCATTAGCTCTGTGTTGCTGACGCCGGCCAGGCCCGAGCTCTGGCTGCAGGGAGTGTTCCTCGCCCGGCCGGGCCGCTCGTTCTCATAAACCCGACTTCAGGTAGAAGTAGCTGTCTAAGGAAGTCTTGGGTGCTTAGGAAGTGCAAAACGAGTTTCATAATGATCGATTTCTTTGTTTTCAGCCTGAAATGTGAAACCTTTTATGTCTCAGTGGCTTTAGTCGTGCGAGCTGCGTTTGCCGTGACTGCGTGAGATCCGTGGCTGCGTGAGATCTGTGGCGGTTGTGCCGTCACCCAGTCTTGTCCTTGCACTTCCACATGGAGTCCTGGAGTTGAACTGTGGGAAGTGGTCGTACTCAGTACTTTGGAACTAGCTGTCGCAGATGGTGTCCGTTTTCACCAGGAGCCCTTAGTGGGACTGCTGCTCCTGAGAAGCTCGGGCAGTGGGCAGGCGTCGCTGACTTGGGGGTGAGGATCAGAGGAGGTGACACAGTGGCGGGGGTCCCTGAGGTCAGATCAGGTGACCTGCACTGAGGACCCTGTGCTCAGTTATTCATCAGGGTTTTCCTCTTATTTGGCTTCCCTTGGTGTTCTTCCCGGTAGGTGACAAGGGGCTCAGAGGTCAGGGTGATCACGCGAGCTGGTGTGTCCTCTCCCCTGGCCTGTCTGTCCCTCACGTCCCCATGTCCGGAATGACGTCGGGGCGACAGTGGGGAGCACAGGGGTGCAGTAGTGGCACAAGGGCAGAGCCCCGAGCTGCCTGTCGCAGACCCACCTTCATGGCCACCGCTGTACTCACTGGCCCGCTCGGGTCATTCTCAACGCTCTGGCTGTCACACTGAAACACTCAGGGCAGACCTGGTGTGTCGGTCGTGGAAGTTAGATGAGAAATAGGACGAAGATGACAGGCTTGCGGGAAGTACGCAGGTGTGGCTTCCAGTTTCTCTAGGTTCTGAACGCGCACTCGGTGTCCCCGTCTGCAGACAGGGCTGACGTTCTGCATGCTCGTGGGGGCTCAGTGAAATGAAGATGGAACAGTGCTTTGGAAGCTGTAAGGCCTCGGGGGATCCGTTACTTGATGGTGCGGCCTTGGGCTCAGTCCTCACAGTGCCCCCGGGCTGTCGGGGGGCTGCCGGGCACCTGGACTGAGGGTGCCCTGCTTCAGTTCACGGTAGTGGGAAGGCAGCTTTTCCTTGTTCGTTTGTTTGAACCACCTCGAGGTACCCAGATAACCGCAGTCCGTTCTAGCCCGGAGAGTGCTTGCCCGACTCGGGACAGTCCTTTGGGAGCCAGACTTATCAGAGCGGCCGTTCACGAGCCGCCCGAGTGCGGAGAGCCGCCGGCGTTGGGTTCCACTCGGGGCTCCTGTGCCTCTGCAGGGTGGTCGCGGGGTGCTTCCCTGTGGTGCCAGTGCAGCTGGCGCCTGCTTGGCTCGCAGGGTCCAGTGTTACAGGGACCCCGGTCCATTTCCTGGCCTGGTGCTGCGGGGAGGGGGAAGGTGGCCCCCGCTCTGGCGCCCGCGCTCACCGCCGTGCCGTCTGCTCTGTCCCCGTGGCCACGGCTGCCCAGCGAGCAGCTGGGAGAGTTCATGGAGACCAGAGGCGCCAGCAGCCCAGGGATCCTGGTGCTCACCACCGGCCTCAGCAGACCCTTCATGCGCCTGGACAAGTACCCCACGCTGCTCAAGGAGCTGGAGAGACACATGGAGGTACTGTGCGCGCGTGCGTGTCGCTTGGCACCCGAGGCCCTGGCAGGGAAGCTCTGCGTCCCTTTTAGAGGCCACGGCCCGCTGCAGTGCTTGGCGAGGCCTTTTGACTTAATCGATTTTCAGAAACAGTTTTGTGAGATGCTCGGTTTTCTCCCTTTCCCAGCTCCATAAAAACATGTTGTCCTTCATCTCCTCCGTCACCCACGGCTACTGTTAGAAAAATCTCCGAAAACTAGAGAACGTAAATCTCAGTTTTAAGTAGCATCAGGGTGCCCTACCAGGGACACGTAGCCGCAGGTAACAGGGCAGTGCTTATCCAGTACTAGTGAGAGAACCCATTGACTCCTGGTCTGGATGTGTCCTGTTTTTGAGTAGTGGGCTGTAGGCCTGGCAGGAACTTGTGTCCCCGTTGCTGTCTAGAGGAGAGTTGGCCAACTTGCCCTGTGAAGGCCCACCCTGTGGCCCCCGCCCTGTGGCCCCTGCCCCGCTGCCCACCTCTGCTCTCGGGCGCCAGAGCTGCGAGGCCCCGTGGGAGGTGGGGCGGGAGGTGGGGCGGGAGGGCGGTGTGCAGACTCCTGCTCTGGGCTTTTCTCTTCTAAACTGTCGTTTCCCCAGAGTCCAGTGGCTCCATGAAAACAAGAATGGCACTTTAATGCTGAGAAAAATAAGATCTGCTGTGGGTTGAAATTGTCGGGAAAGTTTCAGGCTTGTCTGCGGAGCGCCTTTTGAAGAGAAAGACTTGACATTGTGAAAGCTAATGATGTTTCCTCTGTTCAAAGGACTATCATCCAGATAGACAAGATATTCAGAAATCCATGACCGCCTTCAAAAATCTCTCGGTAAGTGACTAAGCCAAATATTAGGGCTTTTCCTTCCAGGCATTATTATGACAAGGGAATGTAGAAAAATTTTTTGTTACCTAAAAAAGTCTGATGATAAAAGAAATTGAGGGCTAGAATTTGGAGGTACTGAAATAAAAATGAACATGTTAGTTTATTTACCGTGGTGGTAATTTCGCATGCTTTGCTGGGCTGAGGACACCAGGAAAATTACAAATAGTTTAGGCTTTAAAAAGGCACCACGTTTGATGCTGTGGTTGCTTATAAAGGTTCTTCTGCATGGATTGTGTCTTCGGTGGGGACGAGTGGAGTCCCTCAGTGTCACCGAGCTGCCACATCCCCATTGTTTCTGGAATGCACTTGCTCTTGGTCCCCTGCTCTGCACCCGCAGAGACCAATAAAACCAGAAAATACCTTCCTGTCCAGTCCGCGGTTTTTTTCCTACGAGCAGCAAGATCTGCTGTATGGGTCTAAGATAATGTCCGAATCCAGAGCTGCTGTGGGTGTTGCCCCTCTTACTTCTGTGCTTGTGAATAAAGCATATCGTTGTTCGGTGGATTATATGTCTTAAGAAGGAACAGAGTAGTATGGCCAATACTACAGGTTCTGGAAGCCTCTGTGTCTTCTGACACTGGTGTTCTGTGTCTCAGGCCCAGTGTCAGGAAGTACGGAAGAGGAAGGAACTGGAATTGCAGATTCTGACGGAGGCCATCCGGAGCTGGGAGGGAGACGACATTACGACCCTGGGCAGCGTTGTGTACATGTCCCAGGTCATGGTTCAGTGCGCCGGAAGTGAGGTACGCAGGGTCCGAGCTCCTCTCGCAGAGCGGGTGGGAGCCGAGCAGAGGGGAGGGACGGGGTGGCTGTTGGACTGGTGGCCTTCCCGTCCCCCTCTCCAGGTTGTCTTTCCCGAAATGGTTGAAGATGTCTTCGGGAAAATAGAGTTGAGAGCTGAACATAATTTGTATTCAGTATAATTTGTTTTGTAAATACTCTCTCCGAGTCCTCAGCGACAGTCAAGAATGTAAATATTAGAATGTTATCTTTTATGATCGTGTAATAAGAGCTTTTAAAGGAATGTCAATTTCATAGAATCCCTGTATCCTCATTTGTTGTCTGCCTTTTGTCCTTGTGTGACCTAAAAGTGGCTTCTGCTCGGTTAGTGAGGCTCAGCTCACGGTGGGCCCTTGACCAGTGTAGGTCAGCCAGGATGAGTGGTGATCAGCCCGTGTCCCCTGAACGGTGGCCCCCACATAGGCCCCGTGTCGCAGCTGTCGGCCGCAGAGCAGTGTGTGTGTTCCCGCCTGCCCGGGCCTCTCTGTTGACGCGGCCGTTCTAGGAAGGAAGCCTGTCTCCAAGGGTGTAGATCCTTGGCACCTGTCGTGTCCCCCCTCCTGCCGGGTGGTGGTGGAAGTGCAAGATGGGCGTGGACCCTGGTGGGACCACCGCGGGGAACCACGGGTTGTTTCTCTGTGCCCGAGCTCCGTCCACCTGCTCACCCAGCGGGCATCCGTTCCCGAGGCGTTTTGTCCTACCTTTGTGTGTGTCAAGAGCAGTGACTAACATGATCAAGATATGCTAATAACCCATTTGCAAACTTGAAACTCTTAGGACAGTAGTAAAACCCCAGCTAAGGTCAGTTTGGGGACTGTACGAAATCATGGTTTCCTGCTCTGCTACGTGGACTGAGAGACCCCAATCTCTTTAGAAACAGTCTTTTAATCATGCACTTTTCAACGTTGGGAAATGTTTCTTTAGTTTGTAAGCGGTGTTCTGTTTATAACGTGAGCTCTCTGAGACGTGAGGAGGTGTGCTGAGACAGTGGCTCCAGGCCGCGGCTGGGAAGGTGGTGGGGGTTTGGACAGGTTTCTCGATGGCAGGGCCTCACGGCCCGAGCTCCCAGGACTCCCACTGTGTGGTGCCCACCCCCGTGCACGGTGCGTGGGGAGCGCCGTCCCACGAGTCTACAGTGCGCAGCCTGTTTCCAAGGCGTGTGGCGGGCATCGGAGGACTGCGGAGGACCCTGCTTCTGGACCCCTTGGTGTTTGCGGGCCCCGTGGAGATGGCCACTCGGGGAAGGAGCCCTCTACCTTCTTCAGAGCCCCAGGAATCTGTCCTGTCCGTGTGGTCTTTCTGGGGCGTTTTTATTTTTTATTTTTTTTAAACCTTTGATGCAAGTGGTTTTTAATAGAAATGCTTTTTAAGTCTTTCATGTAAACTAGGTAAGGTTTATAGTGTGGGTGAAAACAACACTGAATTGATTTATTGGGCTTAAAGGGAAGTGCCAGGAATTATTAATAGACCAAAGTTGATTTTAACATTTGATCCTATCCTCCTTCAGCTTCAAAGGTCCACCTGTTCATCACAACCCCCAGACTTCAAGTTCTTTGTTTTCTCTCAAACAAAAAATTTTTAAAAACTAATTAAAAAGAGTTAATGGTAGAGCTGAATTCCTTAATTCCTTATTAATATATATATTTTTAAAGCTGCTACAGGGGCTTACTTGTAAGTCTAAGACTTTATCATAATTTTGTTTCCATTTATTTTATCTGATAGAATTTGGTGAAATAACGACATACCGTACATGTTTCATAAGATCTAATGTAGACAACTTGTTCTCACATCTGTATGTTTCCAAAACAAAATTACTTGGATTTGTTTGTTCTTTTACATTAGGAAAAGAATGAGAGATACCTTCTGCTCTTCCCAAATATTTTGCTAATGTTGTCTGCCAGTCCTAGGATGAGTGGTTTTATCTATCAGGTAAAATACATTTTAAATTTATATTCTGTTGTTTACTTTGGATCTGAGAATCTGTTCCAGGCGTAGTTTGGACCCTCGGGTGAAGTACTCCGTGTCCCTACTTACGTTCTGCCTGTAGCGCTGTGCGTGGCGTCCCTTAGTCGAGTACGGGACACGTCGCTCCTGGCCATGCTTCCGTGTGACTGTGCGGGCGGAGTCTCCCACTGACCTAGGCACGAGCAGGAGGAAACCAGGGACGTTTGGGGGCTGCCTCCTAAGGCCACGGGCTGCTTGAGGTGCCCGCCCGCCGCGTCACCGTCCGAAGCCCCGTCTCGGAGTTGCCCGAGCCTTCCCGACTGGGCTGGTGGGAGGGCGCGGGTGCCGCCCGGGCCTGGCCCGGGGCAGCTGGTGTGAGGAGCAGCAAGTGATCGCCTAATAAGCTTCTTATTTCTCGTCGTCTTGCTGACTCTGAGAAGAGGGGTGAGCCGGTTTAAGAAGAAAATGCAAGGAGGGGGGGGAGATGTTTTGTTCCCCTACAGAAACTTAAAATGGGGTATTCTGTAGCTTCTGTAGCATAGCTGCTTCCAGCTCCATGGCTTTTTTCCTGTGGCCACGGAAGGCATGAGCCCCAGGGAAGGAAGGGGCCTCCCCGTCGTGCATCCCTGGGTCCTGCTTCGGCAGGAGTCACCCCTTGGTTCTGAGTTTGTTCACACAGTGACGCGAACACAGGTGAGCCCCGGGTCAGAGGCATCCGTGGTACGTCTGTGCCCCCACAGAGGGGCGGTTGCCCCACACTCGCTCCCAAGAGAGCTCTTAGAAATTGATGCCGCTGGTGTGTGCAGGTGTGCCTCTTCATTTGCCGGCGTGCCGCCGGGCAGGGGCCTGTGGCCGGGACGGCACCTGCCCAGGTTGTCCGGACGAGAGCTCCAGGCGGCCCCAGGAAACACGAGACCGAGGCCTTCCCGCCGGCGTGCTCTGGCTTCGTGTCTCGTACCCCAGGAGGCTGAGGACAGGTCCTGCTCGGACCCGAGGGAGCAGAGGCTGCCGTTTGGGGAGGGCTCAGGCCCCAGGCGATGAGGCTGGTGTCCACGCCACGCTTGTCCTGGGTGTTGGCATGAGGCGGCCAGCGGGGCCCCGCTTTCCTGGGCTGTGCGAGTGTCCTGGGAAGGGGGTCCGAGTGCTGTGACCCACGCTGTGTGTGCCGTCAGCACCCGTTTCGGGCTCTGCGGGACGGAGCACGTGCCGTCCGCTGGTGTCGGTGCTGGCTGAAGCACGGGATTGCACCCCTGTCCTGCGGAGTGCCCCCCAGAGCTGCCCTTCCGCTTCTGTGTGCAGCGCACAGCGGTGTCCAGTCACTCCGACTGTGGGAATGCCCAGCACGGTCTCACGTGCCGCCCGCTGAACGGGTGGCCAGGCTCTGTGCCTGCGTGGGAGGGGCGGGGAGAGCACCGTGGGAGCTGTAGGGTGCCGGCGGCTCCTCGGCAGGTCAGGAGTGCCCAGCCGGCCCCGGGGCTGCCGCTCTGCCCTCTGGGGCCCCTGCCTTGCTGAGAGCGGCTGCTTTGGGGGCCGCAGAGTGTCCCCCCTCCCCCCTGCACCCAGAAAGCACCAACGGGCTTCTTAAGCCTCGGCCACCGTGTGCTGTGGGCGTATGTTTTGTTTTTAGCCCTGTGTCATCCGCGACGCTTGGTTTGCAGCCCTGGTCTAGTGGGGTCCGTTCGCGGGCCCTCCCCGTTCTGCTTCTGCACTCTGTGGTGCTCGGCACAGCGACCCCCTCTTCCCTGGGGGACAAGCAGCTGTAACTCCTGTACCATTC